>SAUE01002943.1:12780-27573 GCA_009724625.1 Deladenus siricidicola | reverse complement strand
AACTCTGCAAAATTATTTCTTTACGTTCGACACTTTCAAGCGCAGTTGGTTTCGTTGTGGAACTTTTTTGTCGCGTTGTTGTCTGTATAAAAAATGAGAAATTAAAAGCAATTTTCTGTAATTTTGCATTATCGCTCAAAAATTTGTCCTGGGCCAAACAACAGCTAACGAGTTTTTGTTAAATTTACATTTTTGGGACGATTCTAAGAAACGAAACCGGACCAAATTTGGACAACTGGTTGCTGAAATATGGCTGTTTGAATATTGTATGTTGGGCACAGCCAAAAATCAAAAAAACTTACGAATTCTTTTTTTCGATTGGATAAATGAAAAACATTGCTAGCAAGCATCCATCCATGCAGAAAAATACACTATTCGCTATCTAAATATTGAAATTTCGACAATTCAGTTGCAAAAATGTCGAAAATAGAGATTTTACAGAAATGCGATTACCAATAAATACGAATCGTGTATTCCGACACTATAAATGATGGCATGGAATTCCATTACACATGTGAAAGCCACTGGCGCAAATGGCACAAAATCGATTACCTTCGATGAAATGGCCTTGTACTAAAAATCCAAAAACAAAAATGAGCATCAATTTGAGGATCAGAGGATGAGATGTGTTTTTTACCACCGCTGCAGCTCATACCATATCAGAATATGTATAAGCCTTCAAAAATACGTCTTTTATCACAAAAAGTTTTTGCTTATATAAAATTAAGGTCAATTATGTTTTCAAATATTTAAAAAATACACTTTCTATAATATTTTTTGGCAAAAGCAATTACAGCTATATGTATATAAACAATGAAAAATATTTACGATGAGGTACGGACATATGAATGAGCCCGCAATTTGCGTACCAGAGGCACAAATACCGGTGAATTTAACGGCTCTATCGTGAGATAATTGCTCGATAAACGTAAACAACAAAAAAATGGCCATAAAAATTGAAAACAGAACACGCAGAAGCCGACGCTAAAATAAAAAAAAGTTAATATGTATGTAAGTAAATACATACCGCGTCACGGCAATACATAAATTAAATAAATTTCTTTGACTTCAATGAAAATATAAAGCGGTCAAGATAAATAAAAAAAATAAAAAAATGTAAATTCACCTTTTTACTGCGATAAAAAATCATTATAATTAGGAATAATAACTGCATAAATACGGCGTACGATTGTAGCAAAACCAACTTTAGATCTTCGATAAAAATGGAATAGCGTAGCCACAGAATTGACCTCAAATTAGAATTACGTATTAAACAGAATTGGAAAGGTTGTTTTGGCTAGTACCAAGCCAAATTTACTAAAAGAACGTCACAATAAAAATGAAAGTTTTGTAAAATGAAATTTTTATAGGATTCATCAATTCTGATTTCTAAAAGTTCAGCCAAATCTATTCAAAAATAACTATTGTACGAGGTAAAAATTGAACTTTATTTGGACTTAAAACCTCGCAAAGCTAAACCTGAAATGCACCGAAGACATCGCTACTTCAAATTCGATGCGGAAGTTGGTACCTACGCAAAAAGAAGAAATAAACCAACCCGATAAACCCACAAACATAGGGCAATGCCGTGTCGCTGTCGCTGCATTTTGTCTGGTACCATTTCCAAACCGCTTGTCTGAAATTATATTGATATAAATATGTACATACTCACTACAGTCGACACATACTATAAAATATAAATATGAGCAGAAGTGGAGAAGCACGTAAGATCTTTCTTATTGCAAATCAAAAATACAAAAGAGAAAAGAACTAACAATAAACGAACCAACAATAGAAAAAAAGAACTAACAATGGACTTGTTATAAGAACGATGGCGTGGATTGCCGTTGAGGTGAGAAAGAGGTTCCAAACAAGATTCTCCGTGTATAATTGGACGAGGCGAGTCGGTGATTGGCTCAGGTCCAAAGTGCTCATAACCAAATGGCCATCAGAAAAACTCATCGCCGAATCATTGCCTAAAATTAGAATTTCGTTAAAAATTTGACCTTTTTTAGAAAACAGACATTGGGTTGTGTATGTAATAACGAAAAAGTCATATTCAAAGAGATAAGATTTCAATATATAAGAGACGAGATCCGCGTCGTCAATATTATTTAATCAAGCTGTCTGTGTTTGGCGGGTTGTTTTTAAATATTTATAATATTCATTCTGTGAAAAAATCTTTCAATTGTTTTTGCGCGATTTCGAGAATTCTAAAAAATATATAAAACATGTATTGCATGGAAGGCGAGAGCAGCACCGAATTGAAAGCGGAGGTAAAAGCTAAAAATTTTCTGCGCAAAATTTCAAAAATCGAGATTGTTTCAGCGATTAGTTTTACCCAATTTTGAATACGTTCTAGGTGAAAACATGTGCTCCAAACATCAAAGACAATATGAAAAAAAGAAGGAAAAGTTCAATGCCCTTTTGTATTTCAATTTTATCAAAAATTAATCTTGGTTTTAAACAAATGTTGAATAGTTTGCAAGAGTGCAAAATTTTGACCATTTTAGTTTCCCATTAATCAATGTGCGCGATTTTATTTTTTATGTAAGTTTGATATGCATATGCAGCAGATTTATGTGTATGTGTATTACTTGTCCGGTTTATAACCTTTTGAAAAAAAATCCAAAAAAATAAAATTCAATTTCAAATTTTCCCTCCAAAATACTCAAAAATCACTTACGTTAGAATGCAAATATGTAATTGTTTAATAACTTACAAGTTTTTTTAAACACAATTGAAACAAATTTACAATTAAAAATTTATGATACATACACATATTAAATACGTAAATCAATAAACGCAATTCTGCTATTTGAAAAAAAATCCGTTATGAAAATGTTCAGTTGTTGAATAAAATTTGTTCAGTAATATTGGTATCATTAAATAGCGCATGATTGTTGTACAAGTTTATTTACAGGTTTGCTCTTTAAAATTTTATTTTTTTATTTAAAAAGTAGTTTTTCAAAATACACTCTTCTCAAAAAAAATGAAACTTGATTGAGCTCATTTCAGCGATTCAACGAAGATGACCAGTGAAATCGAATTCTCACCGGAGGTTGACGACGAATGTGCAATGTTATTGAACGAACAACAGCTGTCACCCAACTTTTACAGAAAAATGCCTAATGTAAAAGCATTAATGTATTATCTGCGGCAGGCGGAATATTCACAAACTTGTTGTGGTTATTTTCAAAAATGTTCATTAACGTTTCGCATGCTGCTGTTGACTAGCGCTACAGCATGTCTGCTGCTTATTCGATTAATTTTTCGAAACAGTACATATGTCACATCATTACCATTTTCTACGCCAAAGGACCGCTACCGCAGCCTTTTCGTGCTCAACAGCTATTATTATGAAAATAGTTCAAGGTTTGTTACAAATATTGTTACAAGTATTGTAACAAATAAGGTTCAAAATTAATATAAATTATATTTTTTTGACAGTTTCTTTGACCATGATGGCGATGACGCAGTTGTTGTGCTTGTCTTGGCCACAGGTAAGGACGTTCCGAAGGCGTTGAAGTGCGCGGTACCTACCGTCGACCCGGATGGAAATTCTAGACTGCAGTCCATTTCTACAGAGGTATTCTTTTCAAAAAATAAGATTATTTGTAGACAAAGTGCTTTTTACTTTTTTGTATAACATGTTAAGGTAAAAATTTCAACAATTTTGGAAATACTTTTAAAATATTTTCTTTCTAACAGTATTTATTGTATATTTGGGGCGGTTGCTTCTAAAGCCATGTCAGATTTTTTTTTTCAAAATGTTTGCCACTTTTCTCGGAAATAAAAACTACTAAAAATTAAGTATTTTCTAAAAATGTAAATGTATAATGTAAATTATTTAGATACAGGAAATCAACTCACCCGGCGAGTGCCCTCTAGTCCAATTTATAGTGCGTTGTTTTTCCAAAAATTTCGCAAACGAAAAAAGCGATTCGCAATCACCGCACACGGACTCGTGGCGAGGTGCAACATTTTCTGGCGTTCAAGTTATGCTAACTTTGCCACCCATCCTTCCCATCGTGAAAAATGCGATAACGTCAAAAGTAACCTGCACTATTTAAAAAATGTCACACTCTTGCACTGTTAACTTTTACAGCTTAAAAAAGGTTTTTAGATGTCGGCTACTACAATGAATGACGAACAAATAGAAATTGCACAGGTTTATTTTGGCGTAGATGTTTTTTATAAAATACTGGCGCACACAACGTAATATTCGGTATATAATTATGATATGTTTACAATCCGAGCCCGATTTTCAACCAATTCTCAGCCCACCTCTCTGCCGTATATTCTCACCAGATTTTATTGGAAGATGTGATCTGTTACGCCACACTTCATCCTCATCAAAACAATAATACAAAAAAATTCTTTTAATACAACTCATTTCTGTTCATTAGGTTATGATAGGTATCTTACCTTTTTAAAATATTTTGCTTCTTTTTCAGATTTTTCCGAAGCAAACAGATGGCAAAAAGCGTGGTTTGGTGGTATGTCTTAGTCGAATGCATTACTACGAGTCCTATCAAATTGTACTCTTCGCTTTGGAGTTATATCGACAACAGCAGGTCATTTTGAATAATTGAGCTCAGTGAATATTTTTGAACTCAGTGAAAAAAAACTTATACTTTACTTTGTTATGACCACAAAAATCAAACATTTTTTATCGATGATATCGTTAAATGTAACTTTTATAATAAAATAGTAATGATAAAAATGAAAAACTTTAGGTAGATCTCACCGTTGTCCACGTAAACATTATATTTGAGTGGCTGCGACAGTTGTTGGAGGCGTACGAGCGCGAGGGCACTTTGGCGATTCGTGTAGGCGTGCAGGACTTACCGTATGATCCGCGCACAATGGTGTACAATCCCAACGAGAAAACTGAATATCTTTTCCAATTGCCATTGGCACACGACTGTTTTTATGAATTTCGTGAAAGCGCGGAGTTTATCATGCCTATCGATATGGATGACGTTTTCGTAGGCTTTTTTATATTCATAAAAAATGTTCAATTGGGTGAACACTTAAAAATAACACTTGCACTTTTCCAAATCAATCTAGAGCATCGTCAATTTAGGTGGCTGTAAATTATCGCACTCCTCTCCACGCACTGCGTGACGCAGCTTCGAAATACCCGAAAGCGTCCACGCTACTCTTCAGGCGCTTTAATGCATCCAAAGTAGAACAAAGTATGTCGTTTCCTATCTACATTTGATTTGGTCTCATATCAAATGTAAAGACCTAGCGTTTTAATCCGTGTTTTGAACTTATAAAAACTAGAGTTTAGAGTTTTCATAAAACATAAATTATTTTGACTAATTTTTTGGGTTTTCTTTCCATAAAAAGAAGTCGAAGACGATTGAAAATTGCTTTAAACTTTTTATTATGAATATCATAAATAAAAACAAAAATATTAAATGTTATGGAAAAATTGTTGAATCGGTGGAAATGAGACTCCGAAGTTTATTTCTGTCAAAGCAACTTTTCTGATTTTCATTTTCTTTTTACAGCTATTTTGCTTTTCTGGTGAAACACGCTCAGATTGTTAAGGTTTTCGAATTATGCACTTTCCACGTTGGAATCATAAATATGTTGAAAAATGCAAAAAAAGTTGGCTAAATAAACACAATAAACCGTACAAAAGAAATTCTAAATTCTGGGAAAAATCTATTGTAACTAATGTGTACATTGATTGCAGTATTGAAAGATGGTGAAAGCTTTAATATCACGAAATTTGCGCATGATACGTTGCGCACCACCCTTGACGTACCTACTAAGTTTGCGGTTCGACCGCGCGGAGTCGGCGGTTTTTGGATTCACTCGTCAGCGAACGCTCCACCAGGCCATAAGGATCAGTTGGTGAAAGAGAACGAGTACGGCTACTTTTGGCACGTCAAAGAGAATGACGTATATGAAATTCTTTTGCATTTCTGCCTAGTTATTTTCATAATAATTATTTTTGAAGAATTTACTCATGAACATAAAAAAGTCATATACACAAATATAAATTCGTTTTCAGAAAGATTTAATAAAAAGGAATCGAAAGGCAGAAGGCATAACCACCACAGCCGAATCCATATTCAACGTAACCGAGGCCGACAAACACTTGCGGGAAAAGATTCTCACGCCAGAGGTAATAGCAATTATAATAAACGCGCGTAAATTTTTGGAAGAAGCGATCTCTTGCAAATGGGAAGCATCTAGCAAACAAAACATTTATAAATGTATTTTTGCCTGACAGATTGCACGAGCAATACCGCGACTTACCCGAAGCAAATACGAGAAGCGTGCATATGAATGCGAAACGGAAAGTCGTACTTTCGTTGATGCAGAAACGCAAAAACAATGTGTCAGCTCGTACTACTGTATCTACCCGAAGCTGGGTGACACGTTCACAGCTTCCCAAAATCAGTATACAAATACGACAACCACGCTGTTGTTAGAATCGGCGGTTAGTGCACTTAACGCCACTGGTGTCGGACGTCCGGCACTCATTACGACACTCGTTTACGTCCGCACTACGGCTACATTCCGCGTTCGGACGGACCTCGTCGACGAAAGTGGTTTCAAACCCAAGAATTTTTTGTCCACTCGCACAAATTCTCTGCCGTACAAACCTAAGTTAGTACAAACATAATAATACATTTAGGCTAATATTTCTTACATACAGGCTAATATTTCTTAATAATTTTAATTTATTAATTAATACATAATAATACATTTTACTTATAAGTTTAAAAATATGTAGTGAAAGTAATTTTCTCAATGTGATTGGCTAAACTATTATACATACTAATATATTTTTTACAAATACATACACAGTACGTTTTCTGTCCTGGAAGTTGGTTTTCAAGTTTAGTCTTTTGTTATTTAAAAATGCAATACACAACAGTCATACGGCTAGTTACTTAATAATACAAAATAGCACATTTTATGCATTTGTAGTTTTTTAAAAACCAAAAAGCTCATAGACCGACATAAATTTTCGTGATCGTCGAAAGCAGGAGAAACCTTGAAAAATTGCAACCTTGTCCCATAAAATTATTCAGTAAAATGTTTTATAGTAGATTAAAAAAGTATTGCATCAGCGAGTGGACCCATTTTTGCAGCATATTATTGAAGAAAACACGAACTTCAATAAAAGTATTATTAATTGAAAAATTGAGTTTATGTAAACATGAGAATATAAAGCTTAAAAATATATTTATAAAGATATGGAAATACATTTAAAAGGGCCAAAGCGCTAATTTAAAAAATATTTAAAAATCAATTGGCCATTTAAAACCACACTGATAATTCAAATTTTATTAGAATTCAAATTTTATGAAAAATGGGGCCTTTTTTTGGAAAACTGACACTGGGTCGTATACATACATATGTATGAAATGATGGACAGTTCTTTAAAAATCAATATTCAAAAAAAAAGATTTAATCATTTAAGAGACTAGATCGATATCGTCAAATAAAAAAAAGTGCAGAATACGAGAGCAGCAACGACATGTTATTGAAAAGTGTTCTGTTTTGCGCTTCGATTTAGGTAAATGTTCAGCAGAAAATTGAAACGCGGAGGTAAAAGCTAAAAAATTTCAACAATCGAGATTGTTTCAGCGATTAGTTTTACCCAGACATGCGTTCTAAACATCAACAAGAAAAAATGGAAAATTAAAAGGGAAAAGAAAATTTTATTGTGATTTTCATTTTATGTGAACAACAATCCTTTTATTTCCATTATTTAACCGGTTTATAACTTTTTAATTGTCAAAAAATTCAAATTCGAAATAAATAAATTTTGTTTTCCAGACACAGTTATGTAAATGTATAAAGCTAGATTCACGTCCTTCAGAATGATCAAGTCTTTGTGCGATTACTTACTGTTATGTGTACCTAAAAGGCGGGGAATCACATCAAGGGAGTAAAATTAGACCAGATTCGTTTTTTAAAACGAATCAGGTTATTAGGATACAATAACAAAAATGCGCACACATTTAGCAGTTTTTAGTATCAAACTGTTCGCTTGTATAAAATAATATTTACATGTATAAGCATACAAATAGACAATTAAATCACTTCGATTATTACAATTCACAATTTCAATACAGTAACTCATTCAACAATTTACTTTTTGTTTTTGTGGTTTTCTCTCAAACTAATATTCATTTACTCATCTTTTGTTCTCATTTTGGCGCACTCGTCATCAGACTACTCGTCTTCGGACAACTCATCTCCGGACAACTCGTCAAAAAATTATTTTCCAACAACTCATCCGCGGACAACTCGTCTCCAGACAACTCATCTTCAGACATCTCATCCCCTGACAATTCATACCCAAAAAACGACAAGTCACCTTCAGAGATCTCCGTACAACTCGTTCTCAAAATGATATCAGTGAGAATTTTTATGCGTTTTAATCATTTTTTTTAATTATCACTTCTTAAACTTTAAAACGTGATTCTTAACACTTTTATTACAATCAGATCTAAAGTATATTTATAAAAAGGGATATTACTTATGTTAAATTATGTAAATATAACTAACAAAATTTGAATTAAAAAAGTCTCAAATTAAAGAATATAAATTTAACAAATAAAAAACATTTTTTGGCACAAAAAAATTCAAATCTTTCGCATTAAAATGCGTTTCACATACATATGCACATATTGTCTATTACGTACATATGTATGTATATATATGTACATACATAGCGTTTTACATACATATATATGTACCAGGGGTGGCAAAATTTTCCGTTTCCATTTTCCTATTTTCCGGTTTTTTGGCCTAAAATTTTCCGTTTTCCAAACGCGGAAAATAAAAGTTCTTTTCATTTTCCATTTTCCCTTACGTAAATGAAATTTTATTTTCCTGCCACCCCTGATATGTACATAGTATGCCACCCTGATATGTACATAGATATAGTATACATACATGCATATACTTGTCTATTCAAAATTCTTTGATTGTAATAAAAATGTTGAGAATGACGTTTTAAAGTTTACGAAGTGATAATTAAAAAAATTTTTTCGCACATATTTTATACAATAAAAATTTTTCGCAATATAATAAAAAAAAATTTTATATAATAAAAATTTTCCGCAAATATAATCTTGAAAAATGGGAAACGGTTATTTTTTCAAATCCGCGATTTATACTTTGGCATAAGATTGTATTAAACGATCCTATTGAGGAGATATCAGTAAACGAATTTTCCAATACGATTTTTTTATAAATTTTTTTATAAAATTTTTTTTGCGATTTGCCGTTTTGGGCAAAAATTTGCGATTTGCAATTTGCGAAAATAAAAATTTATTTGCGGCACACCCTTGATATGTATGTACATACATATAAATTTGAAATTTTTTTAAAGCCGCAAAACCGGAAATCGCAAACCGCAAATTTTTTTATAAAAAATTTATAAAAAAATTTATAAAAAAAATTTATAAAAAAATCGTATTGGAAAATTCGTTTACTGATATCTCCTCAATAGGATCGTTTAATACAATGTTATGCTAAAGTATACATCGCGGATTTGAAAAAATAACTGTTTTGCTCAAAAATGTCGCAAAACTGCAAATTGCAAACCGCAAATTTTACCACCCCTGGTACGATGACCCAATCGACCGAGCGAAATAAATACTTTAGTTCTGATTGTAATAAAAGTGTTAAGAATCACGTTTTAAAGTTTACGAAGTGATAACATTAAAAAAAATTAAACCGCATAAAAAAATCATTTTGGGGATCAGTTGTCCGGAAATTAGTTGTCTGAAGATGAGACGAGTTGTCCGCGGACGAGTTGTCGGAAAATAATTTTTTTGACGAGTTGACGGAGATGGGTTGTCCGAAGACCAGTTGTCTGTTGACGATTTGTCGGTGCGCCGTCCGGTCGCCCTCATTTTATCTCACAATCAAACTTCCAACTATTTTGATGATTCTCTTTAAGTACAGTATTTTATTTCAAATCTCATTGACAACTTTATTTCGACGTGTACGGTACGCCGGGTACTTCGATGATTCACAACCGGATTTACTTTCTCACATTCTTAATTCTCTTCTCATATATCCAATTGACAAAGAATGACCGAGTAGCTGGATTTTTATAATTCAACTTAGATGATGCAATTCTTTAATTTATTATTTTATCTTATTTATTTATCTTGATTTCCGATTTTAGTTTGAATACATTTTCTCAAAAAATTTACATACCAACAAATATTACGGATAGAAATATTTGTTGGTTACGTAAATGCCAAATAATATGATGTAACATTTCAAGACTTAATTTAATCACACACGGCCACATAAAGTGACTGTCTACAACAAAAATAACACAGAATAAGCAACTGAAAAATAAGTAGTCGTTGATATTATATTTCTTAATTTATTTTAACATGTTATCACCTGTTCCTGATTTCAAGTATGACCTATGTTATGGAAACGCAACTCTCAGCAGGTGACGAGTGTACAACGCTGTTGGACGAACATCCGCGGTCACCCAACTTTTACAGAAGAATGCCGAAAGTAATGACATTTATCTCTTATTTGTGGCAAGTGGAATTTCCGCGATCTTGTTATTTTCAAAATTTTTCATTAATGTTTCGCATGCTGCTGTTAGCTAGCGCTACTACATGTCTGCTGTTTATTCGATTTATTTTCCGAAACAGTACGCAGGATATACCATCACCTCATCATTACTATCGCTCAAAGCCTCATCATTACTATCGCCCAAAGCCTCATCATTACTATCGCCCAAAGCCTCAGCATCAAAACCGCAGTCTTTTTGTGTACAACAGCTATTTTTACGAAAATACCACAAGGTTTTTTTGAAAGATTTTTAAATCTACGTAGTATTTTTACGAATGGGGCCAAAAAGTTATATAATTTTATTTTTTGAAAAATATGCTTACAGCTTCTTTGATCATGATGGCGATGACGCGGTTGTCGCGCTTGTCTTGGCCACAGGGAAGGACGTTCCGAGAGTATTAAATTGCGCGTTGCGTACCGTTGATGCGGACGGAAATTCCACCTTAGAGATCATTCCCACAGAGGTAATTTTGTAGAAAAAAAAAGTTTGAAAAAAATGCGATTGAAATTTTAGATATAGAATTTTTTTAAATATCTTTTTTGCAAAAAACTATTACAAATTTGTGATAGTTTTTTTTTGTTTATTGCTTCCGAAGACAAATTGTTTTGAAAAATGTCTGCAATTTATTATAAGTAAAATTATTTTCCAAATGAGAAAACCGTTTTCTATAAAAATATAAATGTATTTTAGATACAGAAAATCACCTCAACCGGCGCCTGCCCTGTAGTTCAGTTTATAGTGCGTTGTTTCTCCGCAAATTTCGCAAATGAAAAAATTCCTCCGCAATCACTGCCCACAGACTCGTGGCGAGGTGCGACATTTTCTGGTGTTCAAGTTATGCTGACCTTGCCCACGATCTTCCCCATTGTGAAACATGTGGAGACGCCAAATGTAACTTTTGGAGAATTCAAACTTTTTTCATTGTTAACTTTTACAGTTTAAAAAAGGTTTTTAGGTGACGATTCCTTCGATGAATGGCGAACATATAGAAATTGCACAGGTTTTTGTTTGGCAGATTAAACTGGTACAAAAAATTGCACAGAACGCATATGTACATAGCAAACAAATTTTTGGTGTTCCGACATTTGGGGATTAACATTTGGGGACGCGACACTTGGGGATCGCGACATTTGGGGATTATAACATTTGGGGATTGCGTCATTTAGGGACGCGTCGCTTGGGGACACGTCAGCTGGGGATATTTTTTATTATTAAAAAATTTTATTTGAGATTTTTAATATGTTCGAATTTATTTTATGAAAGAATTTCAGTGTGAATTCACTAAATTTTCAGTGAAATATTTCAGTTCTTTTATATATAGGCGCCAAAATTTCCAAAAAAAATTTAAGTTTTCCGGCACCTGGAATTTGAATTTAATAAGGATGTTTACTGATTTTATTGTTTTGTGCAGCTTTTGACATTTTCTGGGTACAGTAACCGTCTTGAAGCTGGATACTTGGAGTTTGGTTTAGACTTCAACACGTTTTGGGGGGTAAAAATAAATTCGAAAATATTCATTCGATATCGTAAAATAACAGAAATATTTCACTGAACTTCACTGAATTCACACTGACCTTTTTTAATAACTTTTTTGAAAAAATTCAAAAATATTAAAAATCCCAAATAAATTTTTTAATAGTAAAAAATACCTCCAAATGACGCGTCCTCAATTGCCGCGTTCCTAAATGACGCAATCCCTAAACGTTATAATCCCCAAATGTCGCGATTCCCAAGTGTCGCGTCCCCAAATGTCGCAATCCCCAAATGTTAATACCCAAATGTCGTATAGTCAAATTTTTGATTATTTAGGTCATCATATATATGATGTGGTGCATGTTTGAGCGTGAAATTAAAGTTAAATTTTTTGGAGTCATTTCAAGATGCTAAACTTGAAACTTTAAGTTCATGTTGCAAAAAAGATCAAGTTGAAAATTCACAAGCAAAAATGAATTAGCGAATAGAAAAACTTCAGGAAAAAGCAGAAACAAAAAAGAAAAAGCAGAAACAAATTTCGAATACAAATTTCTACACATACATATATTGGGGGGGGGGCGGAAGTAAAAATTTCAAAAGTAAGCTTTTTATCATCAAACAATTGATATCTATGACAAAGTTAGAGATTTTGATGTGAAATCAATATGTTCTCGAAAATTTCCTGAATTAATTTTTTTGGAAAAATTTGCAAATTCCTACTTTTAATAGCAAAAAATCCGGAATTCCGAGACTGCCGGAAATTGGATTCCACCCAACTCTGTATGTATTGTTTCTTCATATTTTGTTTCTTCGTAAATCCACGAAATTAAAAAATGCTGTCACATAAATACTGCCCATTATCTTCAAAATCTTTTTATTGTTTTCTTTAAATGTTTTAGCTTTCTTCTGATTTGACTGTTTATTCGATGAAAACCGAAGTTTCTAACACACTTTAGTGGGTTAAAACCTAATTTTAACATTTGGCGCAAAATAAGTACAAAATTCGTGTGGTAATACAGAAAATAAATACAAAATTCGCGTAGAACTGACATAAATAGAAAACACAAAAAGGTTTTCGAGAGAGTTTTCAGAGATTTTGAAGCTGAACTCATTTAACCGACCTTTTAGTAATTTTTCTAGCAAACGGAAACGTAACCAAAAATTTGTTCTTTTTCGAACATCCTATCTTTTACAATACATATTCAAAACAGTTTGCTTTTCCAGATTTTTCCAAAGCAAGCTGAGAGCAAAAAGCGCGGGTTGGTAGTGTGTCTTACGCGAATGTATCGCTTCGAGTCTTTTCAAATCGCGCTGTTCGCTATGGAGTTATATCGACAGCAGCAGGTAATTTCGAGTATTTCAGCCCATACTTGAAACTTGAAAAGTTCAGATAGATCTTGTGGTTGTTCACGTAAACACTATTTTCGAGTGGCTGCTACGGTTGTTGGAAATGTACGAACGCGAAGGCACCTTGGCGATTCGAGTAGGCATCGAGGATTTACCATATGATCCGACTACAATGGCGTACAATCCTAATGAGAAGACCGAGTTTCTCTTTGAAGTGCCCTTAATGCACGATTGCTTCTACGAATTTCGCGAAAGCGCCGAGTTTATCATGCCCATTGACTGGGACGATATTTTCGTAAGTATTTTATATCGCTTAATTTCATAAAAAATATGCAATTGGATGAACACTAAAATAATGTTTTTTATCAATATTTTTATATTTATATTATTTCTTTGGTAGCTGCATTAGAACGTTCAAACTCGAAATCATACATATTGTATGTATACCAGTGTTTCCAAATTAAGTAAGTTTTAACGAAAAATCGAAAGTGAATTTAACTTTACTCAGAAAAATAAAGTGGCAAAATAAAATACTTCACTTTGTTTTTGAAAATTAAGTGGCAAAATTTAATTTTAAATTTAACTTTTAAAAATAAAGTGGCAAAATTTAAACTTTAATTTAACGTAAGTTAAAATTAAGTCGAACTAATTCAAGTTAAAATAACGTTGGTCCTGGCACGAAAGTTCTGCAAGAATAATTCAAAAATTCTAAGAGTTCTGCACGAAGAGTTCTGCAAGTCATATAATTCCATATAATTCCAATGAGTAAAAAATTACCAGAACATGCATATTCACATTAAACTGCTTTAACAAGTTGAAAACTTGATTTTACGCTATATATAGTATGTGTTGCTCTGCAAATCTTTATTTTATAGATTTAGAAAATTTTAGATAAAAATGACGTAAAAATCCTGTTTTAGCCACCTCCCCCCTAAAAGAATATCGAAATTTTTACGCTTTCTAGACATCTTGAGCCCTAAATTCAAATATGATAGATTTTTCCAGGAAACGTTATCCTTTTACCACATAAATACACTAAAAATAATTCCATTTTTGCGGCTCTAGAATTTCCGAATGCCTTCGACAGGCTCAGTTTAACCCACTTGATAGAATTCTAAAATCGGCCAAGTATGATTTGTAAAAGTTGTAATTAAAATTGATTATAAATGAAAAATCGAGTTTAAGATAATTTCACTACAAAAAAGGTCATTTCTTGTTTTTTTCGATATTTAAGGAATACAAATTTTGATTTGTTGGTCTGTTGTAATTTTTTTTAAATTTTATGTGGAATTTTCACTTAAAGAAATTTCCAAATTCCAAAAAGCATGCAAAACTTGCAGAATTTTTGAATTATTCTTGCAGAACTTTCGTGCCAGGACCAA
>SAUE01002942.1:16688-33461 GCA_009724625.1 Deladenus siricidicola | reverse complement strand
GCGTCAGCTCGTACTACTGTATCTACCCGAAGCTGGGTGATACGTTCACAGCTGCCCAAAATCAGTACACAAATACGACAACCACACTGTCGTTGCGATCGCTGGTTCAAGCACATTACTTCACTGCTCCGGTACTAATTGCGACACGCGTTTACGTCCGCGACACGGCTACATTCCGCGTTTGGACGGATCCCGTCGACAAAAGTGGATTCAAACCCAAAAATGTCTTGTCCGCTCACACAAATTCTATTCAAGAATATAGTTAGCTTTTGTTCAAAGCTGGCTTTTTTTGATTTTTATAATTATTTTCATATAGCATTTTGTTTTGATTGTTAATTGCTAATGAATTTAGCTAAATTATTTATCTAAAGGTTTTGACTTCTTGTGGTCCAAGAGTGGTCGCACAATCAGTTAGACTAGAATTTGTTATTTTTAGGAGACCTTTGGAATGGTTGGACACGTATGGTTTTGAATTACAAAATACTCTTGCGGATATTGTAGTGTCGTGTACTCGAACAACTTTACAGGGTGCGGCAGAAAAGGTGACCTCTACATAAATGACCATAAAAATTTTATTTTTTTTACAAATCCAAATTCTGTTTTCGAGAAACAATAGACAATCGTTCTGGCTGTAATATGTTGGTTTTAAAGTAGCCTCTTTGTGCTTCGATACAGAGCATCAGACGCGTTACAAAAAATTCTCTTCCAGTAACGTTCGAGCCCACTGCTGGAGCGGCAATTGCTTTAGCGACTCCAAACTTATATGATATTTAGCACAGACCTTGACCGCCAAAATTGACCATGTGTTGTTGTCTATCGATTGAAATCCGGAGGATAGGACAAATATTCCGAAGTTGTGATGAAATCCGGAAAATGGGAAAATGGGGGTCCTGCGTTGAAGTTTGCCGTGTGGGTCGGCCCATAGTCTTAGTAGATCGTCGAAATCACATCGCTGGGTCCACGTAAGTACTACAGCCTAATGTCACAGCGGTACACTTCGCGATAGATTTTGACACCCTGGTCCACGAAAAGCAATGGGTGGTGCTGCTGGCGCTTTTTTCCGCCCCAGACCATCACTAATTGCTGATTTTGGCGGTATTCGATGATGGTCGACGTGCTGTGAGCTTATACGAAACAGTTTTTTCAGTTTTGGCAATTGTGCACTTGCCCAA
Source organism: Deladenus siricidicola (assembly GCA_009724625.1). Taxonomy (NCBI): domain Eukaryota; kingdom Metazoa; phylum Nematoda; class Chromadorea; order Rhabditida; family Sphaerulariidae; genus Deladenus; species Deladenus siricidicola. The sequence goes on along the minus strand of SAUE01002942.1, from coordinate 32,289 downwards.
CTACAAACACTTTCGCGGAGACGGCGCGCTCCCAGCTCATAGGTGCGTGGCAAATTTTTTTGACGCGTCTGACGCTCTGTATCGAAGTACAAGGAGGCTACTTTAAAACCAACCGAGTATATTACAGCCAGAACGGTTGTCTATTGTTTCTGGAAAACAGAATTTGGATTTGTCAAAAAATAAAATTTTTATGGTCATTTATGTAGAGGTCACTTTTTCTGCCGCACCCTGTACACACATAAAAATTTTTTAATTCAAAAAAATGACAAATTTGGTTTAATCCAGACTCATTTGAACATAATATAGGGAAAATATATGTAGTCACATCTTTGATATGTATATTTTTTGTGAAATTTATATATATATATATATATATATATATATATATATATATATATATATAATTTTCTGATCATGTGGGCACGGCCAGCGGAATCCATTCAGGCAGAATATTGGCTGACGTGAACGCGGTCGGGCCTATGTTCGCATTGTAGTAGACAGTGGCATTTGACAGGTACGCCATCCACCACGAAAATGTCGATAGCGGCGCTGTGATAAGTATAGTATGACACGTGGTAATACCGTAGCACAAGTCCGTAGTCCGTGCCATATTCCTAGGGATGTGGTAGCTGACGTTGTAGTCCTAAATTTTCGAAATAAAAAATTAAAGAAATTATGGTTCTATGCATATCTCAACTTCTGTATTTATTCCCCCTCCCTCTAATAAAGTTTTATGTTTTGAACCTTGCTGGCCTCTTTTACTTTGGCGTTCTGTACAGATTGCAAGAAGAATTTATCGATCCCTAGCAGCAAAACCGAGAATGAGGACGTCAAATACTTGTTCTAAATGAACAATTAACAAGTTTATGTAAATTTTCGAATATGGCATGTTTACTGAAACTCAGAAAATTTATTAAGCATGAAAAATATAGAAAAAAGAAATTACGCGTTCCATGTGAAGAATACGATCGATGGCGGCCACCGTATAGTCCAAAGAAGTGGCGAAATTTTCTGCCACAAAGTCGCCTCGGCGCGTATGCACGCAGATGCGCCGATGGTACACGTTTGCCATTTGTTTTGCGCTAAAGAAGGAAATTTTCTTTAAATTCCTGGCAAATGACCAGCGGCACCTATTCTATACACCAGCTTTCCCTGTTAAAAGAACTACCCGATCAGTTCATTATTGTAGCACTGGATTTGTTTGACCGTTGGCAACGAACACTCCAGAACTTGTCGTATGTCGTCACGATAGTCGTGGAACCAGTGATAATTTTGGAGTGCGCCGTGTACGCGAATTACTGTCTCCGGCCTATCCGCTAAACTAAAGGTATCTACTAAACTAAAGCGTTACTTAATCTTAAGAAGCGGATGATGCACCGAATGCTAGGTTTGTGCTATATGGGGGGGGGGAGAATGTAATGATCAATATATAAAAGAAGTGAAAGGATGGACAAAGGAATGTGCCAGAGAGCGTGGGTGTGTATGATGCTACGAATTAGCCCTATGTCACACATTAACGTTCCACCATCCCCACATTTAACGATCATCTCACTCATTGGGCACATCGTAGCCGCAACACTCTTGGAATTCGTATAATTTGGCAGTTGTTTCCATTGTTTCGTTCTGAAAAATAAATAATTTTGCACACTAATCAATTGATTTTCAGAATAATTTTGTTGCTGTATAACTACTTTTACAAAAAAATGTTTTAATTGCTTTTATAATTACAAAAACTCACAAAGAAATGTATTTGTTGGTAAAATTTGTCAAATACCGTAGCCACCTCGGTGTTCAATTCGCGCTGGCATTTTTCCCGAATGGAAAAAAGAGGCTGTCGGCCGACGCGCCGGCCCAACCCGTAAACGGCCGCGTATTGGAATATCCGAAAATTTATGCAAATAGGTAAATATTAGAGAGTTTTAAAATTAATGCAAAACATTAGTTTTTAAAATTCGCAAAATAAAAAAGGAAAAAAAAGTGGAACTTGATTGCCGAAGCCCGCGCATGTGGACGCGTGAATAAATTTTTCGTTGGTGGGAAGGATCTTGAAGGGTATTCCATCAAATAGTGTATCGCTTAACATCAACTCTTCCCGAAGGCTCGCTCCGTACGGCGTTTCCGACAGCAACACGCAGTCATCGCGCTGGTCGCCAACCAGGTCACCTAAACAATTTACCAATTACCGTTGGAGAACACATACAAATATTTTAACCAAGTACAAGTACAAGAGACGAACCGTAGTTTGTCGAGTAGATTTCGAGACAGTAAAGAACTAAACAACACAAAAACACTGTAATGAGAATTTGTACATTGCGTCCGTAGTGGCGAGAAATACAATGGCCGTGAAAGTGAAAATTTATACCGTAGCGCATTTTGTCAAATATATATAATGTTGGTCCTGACACGAATGTTTTGTAATTTATAGCAGGATTTTTTTTCTTCTAACAAAGAACTTTAGTATCACTTCACTCTTACTCTTATTTTACTTCAAACCACGCGCGGATCATTAAGTTAGAGTGAATTGTTTCATTTCGCCACTTTATTTTTTTCGATACAATGAGGTCTGCTTCACTTTCTAAAATTAATTTTTCATGAAAACACTGGGTCTGAGATTTCTTTGATATAATTCAACACCATTTTCGTTACTTTTCCTTTCTTCTGTTCGCAAAGTAAAGTATACATAAATTCTTCTTAGTTCTGACCAATACTTCCTCAATTGTCAATACTTCCTCTTTTGGGAAAATATATTAAAACTAAAAATCGCTGTGGCGGAAATCAAGATAAATAAATAAGATAAAATAATAAAATAAAGGAATTGCATCATCTAAGTTGTAATTTATGTAAATATCCAGCTTTTCGACCATTTATGGTCACTTGTAGGTATAAGAGAATTGAGAATGAGTGAATTGAGAACTCCGGTTGTGATTCGCTGAGGTGAGCCGAAGCCTAAGTGCCTGGCAAATATGCCACATTTCTCGAGTGAGAAAAATTTCCAAAAATTTCGCTAAAAATACGAACAAAACGCCAAACATTTTGCCAACTTTGAAAACATTTCACCAATCTGAGCATCGTGAGCAGTCGATAATAGAGCAGTCGATAATAGTCGATAAAAGATAATAGCTACATTTAACTTTCCAACGAAATTGAGACCGATCGATTTTAAGACGTAAAGAATTAGTTGCCTTCCGGAACTTTTTGTAAATGTTACTTTGTTTTTGTAAATGTTTTATATTTTTTGTAAATGTTTGTTAAAAAATAAACAAACAGCTTTGATTAAAACTTTAAAGTAATACAATATATTTTGAGCGTTTGAAATCAATTTCTTTAATATAGTTCAAGATTTTCGGTGAAAACGTTTTTACCTCATTTCTTTTATTCGCAAAAAGTGAAAGTCCACATTTTCTATTGGGAATGCTTTTTTTCGACTTTGACATTTACCTAGTAATTGGATTACATTAGATGACGTTACTCTATGACATTTCGACATGTCTTCTACGAAGTTCCAAGCAATTTGCAGTTTGTGTGCATTGTACAAACAGTTTTAAATTCGTTGTTGTACGGCTTCTCTGCAGCGTTATTGCCGTTTTTGCCATCATGTTCATTGTGGAACGGTCTTCATCTAAAAGTATGAATTTATTTTTTTTAAATCCACCAAATACCTTTGAGATTAATATTATCCATACATAGAATTGAAAAAGTTCAAAAGTCCTTCAATTATTTTCAGCAGAAAGAGGGGGCGACCCAAAAGTTTTATTCTTTTTGAGATAGATAGTGATAATAACAATTGATAATGAAGTTATGCTTACAATTCAAAGCGGTAAATACATATGATTGTTTTAAATGTAATTTTAAATTTTTCCTTGTTTAGAAATGTTCTCGATCTGGAAAGGGGAGGATGAGCGCGTCGTGAAAGACTTTTATGTGTGCAATATTCGACGGCTGCGTACGCGCGACGATTGTATTGTATGTTGATGTGTTGTGCATGATGAGTTGTATGTGAGTCGTGTGATATTTGGTTAGAAGATACCTAATCAAACCAGGAAAAAATAAAATTTGAAAATGCCAATCAAAACTAATCAACAGAAGTTTTGAACGGGGTTCATAATTTTTATAAATTTTAAGAGGTACAATCAAATAGTGTATCTCTTTTTAGATTTTTTCGTTTGGCGAAAAAAGGAGCTTGCTGTTTGAGAAACAATTGAATGAAGTTCTCAGCGGAAATTGTACAATTATCGCCTATCGCGAGGTACAGTCTTGTTATAAGTCTACTCCCATTTTATTTGTCTCTCTCTTTCCCTACGTATGTCTCTTTCTCACACTCTAGCAAACATGTGTTTCAGCAACGACCGAGGGAGGTAGATGCTTACATTGTACCAGGAATCGAGTACTTTGACGGAAAATTGGCAAACTATGATAACTACAACGCATCGAACGCGCCTTACGAGGCGCTTATCGAGACACTTGTGGCCCGCCACACAAATTTACAAAAAATTCCGCTTATGATTTTCGACATTGGACGTAATCTTTGGACGTAATCGAAACGACATTTTTTATGTTTAACTGATATTCTATGATTGCACATAGAACTCTTGTTGACTGAGATTGATAAATAAGTTTAAAAGATGGCAAAATGTTTTGAAGTAAAAAAGGGTTACCCTCCTCTTCAAAATCCTACGGCGACATAGGAAGCGATGTATGATAACATAAAAATATAAATATTTTTGTTTATTTAGTTCTATTTTCTCATTTCTTACACACTATTTTTTAATTTTCACACGGTTTTTTCTTTCATAAACGTCTTTTGTTGTTTTAGGCCGCAGCGCCGATATTCTCGCATCGCGCCTCCTCATCATACGGCCGTGCCAAGTGATTTTAAGCGTTCGCCTTTGCGACAAACACGACGCGCAGGCATTAATCTACCAAATGGTTAAGGCCATGTATCATGTTGTCTCCGTGCGCCAGGTGTACGGCGATGGTCAAATTCTGCCGTCGCACTGCGAGCACGGTGTCAAGCGAAATCGCATTGTAGATTTTGCCGGCGTTTACCGCATGACATTTTGTGGCCTACAGTGCTTTGAGGATTTCGACTGCGATCGTAATTTGCCGTCAAACGGTACCATCAAAAAATCGTTTTTGTCGCGCAAAGCGGCATAATTTTTTTTTGGAATTTTGTTGTGGCTTTACAATACTTAAAAAATTCAAATAAATGTTATACCCACCCCCTCTCCACGTAGCCGAGAACTAGTAAGTGCAAACCTTATTATTATGTGTAATTTTTCGACATTTAAACACACACTTTTCGTACAGTAACCTTTCAATTTTGATTTCCCTGAATGAAAATAATTATTTCTTTGTTCCTTTCTCATCTTTTCTTCGCTGCCAATTTTTTATGTATACATTATCTTTTGAAATACTTTAATTTTTTAAAATTTTCAGAGACCACAGAAACATTCATTTTTGAACAAAATTCACAATTTATAATGGTTTCAGATCAATTTCTTTGATATAATTCAACATTTTCGGTGAAAATGTTTTTTACTACCTTTCTTTTATGTATTGACAAAAAAAAGAAAAAGTCCACATTTTTTTATTCGCAAAAAGAGAAAGGTAAAGTTCACATTCCGCGCATTGTTTTTTGATTTTGAAATCTTTTTGACGTTGGTTGAAAGTTGATGTGATTAATAAGCGGTGATTAAGAGAACTAATCGCCGAAACATCTCCATTTCTTACCATTTACGTTTATCTGACAAAACGCCAATACAGTAATCACACCAAGAACTCCGATGGATCCTAACATACCGGCAAATCAGCAAAGATTATTTCAACTCACCAAAAAATTTAAATGTGAATACATTGTGTTCAGTATAATACTAAAATCGAGAAAATTTTATTAGCAAATTTTTACATTAAATTATTTTTCCATTTTTAAAGAATAAAAGGATTGAAAATTACAAAATGTTTTTGTTATTTTGTAAAAAATTGTAATTGCACCTTCATATTCTATAAATAAGGCTATAAGAAAAAAATTATTATAAAAACGATGTTTTTATGTCTTTATGTTTTTATGCTGTTTCACTACAAACACATCTCACTACAAACACTATATTAAATCATAACAGTGATCAACTCGAAATTGTTTTTTAAATATTCATATGAATGGCTAGTGAGCGGCGGATGCACGCCTTTCATTTTGTCGAAATTCTTGAATACGCTTCTGCAACTTCGCAATTTCATCTCCTTTGTGCTCCAAAAACTTCTGCGAGAGTCCGAACTCGCGGCGCTCCTCTTCGATCAGTTTCTCCAGCTCGCGGAGCGACATTTCGTGCTCGCGCAATGCCTCGCCATGCGCAATTTCTCCGGCTTCGTGCTCGTCCTCCTTCTGCTTCAGTATGTCGTGTGTTTCGTCGAAGGCTGCGCGATGTTCGTTAATCAGCATACGCCTATGGTTTTCGGCTAAACGATTGCTTTGGCGTTTTGCTGTTTTGATAAGTTTTTCAAGGTTCTCACGTTGGATTTTCGCCTTTGTCTCGAGTTCTTTAGCAGCCGTTTCTGCTTGAGCAATCCTCATCTAAAGATTGTATTTGTATATTTTGGAAATTAGGGTAAAGGGGCATGGTTGTGACTTGAATCAAGAGTGGATAATTAGCCATCCGAATCAATGAGTAATTTTATTCATTTGGCTCCGATTCAAATGAGTCAAATAATTAAAAAAAGTTGTATAATTTGGAAATTGCAGTAAAGATCCTAATTGATCAGTAAAAAAATTAATTTGATTCAGTAATATTACGGTCTTCTTTTTATATATGCAATATGTATCTCGAAGACGTCTGAGGTCTTGCAAAGATGTGTGAAGTTTCAAGGACTTACACGTTTCATTGTTTCACCAATATGACTAACCTGCGTAATTACGTCATTGGCGGCGGCTTCAGCTACAGTCGCAGCGACTTTATCACGTACTTTACCGGCCTCAATTGCGGCGATCACAAAGCAAAGTAGAACAATAACGGCGGGTTTCATGGATATAAATTTCTGAAATTAGCAAAAAAAAATTTTATTTTGAATAAGTAACCTAGAATTTTTCATGTAAAAATATATTCAGTTAAAAAAAGACGTCGCTGAAGGTCGTGTAAACTCAGATTTTCATACAAATAACATGTTGTAGCTTGTATGGGGGGATGAGACTGCAGAGGATGGATCCATATTGAATGTAATTCCTATTCAATTGCAAACATTTTTCAATAGTGGATTTATAATAAATATAATTTGCATCCTTTTTGCTCAAATTGGATCCATTTGACCTTTGCAATTTTTGAGATCCTTGATTATTCAAAATGGATTCAAGTTAACAATGAAACAAGCACGGCTCGTCAGTATTAAAAAAATTAAAAAATTGCCTCTAAATTCAACAGAAATATTCAACATTTATATGCAACTACGAAAATAAAAAAAAGAGATTAATAAAGAGTAAAAATGATTTATTTTGAGAGAAAGTCATTTATTATCATTTATTTATTACTTATTACCTCCATGTCTTCAATCATAACTATGTATATACTTTGTTTGACCCATATCGTTTAGAAGTACAATTCGCATAATGCGCAAGAAATGTGCTTCTGGCCAGATAATTGATGTATTGGACGCGTTTTTTCTTTGTTAAAATATCCAATGCAAAATTCAATCATTTGTTGAAAATCTAGATATGCTAATTATTTACAGGTTTTTGCTCTTTGTCAAAACGTCCACGCGGAAATTGCTGGAATACATATTTTGACAAGCTTGCTGGAACGCTGATTTATGCAAAACAGCAAATGTAACATGAGAAAAGATTTCAGTAAAGCAGGCAGGCGTTCACATTTTCAACGTTCACACGTTTATTCAATATTTTATTCCCAATTTTATTTGTTGTTCATTATTATACATGTGATAAAAATAATTAATAAAATTTGTTGACAATTCTTTTATTTTCTTCACATTTCAAAAAGTATTTTCTGTGATGGAATACGTGATATGTTTGTGGTATAACCTCAAAGAAAGAGCCTATTGAGTACAAAAACAGTGGTTTCGAATGCATAGTGTTGTCCCCTAATTGAAATGTTTTGTCCCACAACTCCTGGGAGTTTATTTAGATATTGACCACCTCCTAGACTAACACAGTCAGTCATGCTTGTTATTGTGAGTGGCTTTGGATGGTAAGTATATGTATGTAAGTAGCAAACACGTTTATGTATGTAATGCGCGTTTCTCTTAGAAAGAGCCATGTTAGCTGATGTGGTTTGCTCAGTCAGCTGGGATAAGAGCAAAGCAGCCGGTCGGTTGGCAGTTGTACTGGCTCAGACAAGAGAGGCAATATGATATTTTCCTAAGAAGGAACTCAGACAACTTTTGGAGTAAAGTCCGAACACTGCTAGTATATCAAAAGCCCTCGACTTTCATGCAAGGTGATCCCTCCAAGATTAGCTTATATTTTTATGACCGCAAATCTTTTACCACTTTAATATTTGTTGAATGCCACTTAACCAATTTTTGATATTTGGATTTGGGATTGTATTTGTGCGAGTGGATAAAAAATTCTTCGGTTTGAATCCACTTTCGTCGACAGTATCCGTCCAAACACGAAATGAAGCCGTGGCGCGGACGTAAACGCGTGTTGTAACGAACACTGGACGCGAGTCGTCCGTACCGTTGAGCGGACCAACCACCGATGGCAACGGAAGTGTGGTAGTTGTATTTGTGTACGTATTTTGGGAAGATAGGAAAGTGTCACCCAGCTTTGGGTAGATACAGCAATGCGAGTTGATGCATGGATGATGGGTTTGTGCGTCGACGAAAGAACCGCTTTCCATTTCGCAATGCTGAGTGCGCCTCAAATATTTGTTCTCCGTGCGCTGGGGCAGTTTTCGCGCAACCTAACAAATGAATATAAAGTTGCTTGCATTGGTTAAAAAAAGTTAATGAAATTCGTATTTTAAATACATACAGTGCGAAGCAAAGGTCGGTTGAAAACTCGTTTTTGCTCCCAGTAAAGCGGAATGTTTATAAATTTTCGTATATTTTTTAATATACGTTCTTTGGGACGCTGAATACGATAAAATAAATGGTTTAGCTAGAAAAAATCGATAACATGTCAAAACACCATAATTTATGGTGTTTCTAAACTTTTGCTTCTCATTGTATAATGGATTTGAACAACATTTATACAAATTATTCTCATGCTTTTAAGCTAGTAGCTGCTATGTGTAGCACAATACCTGTGACGTTAGAATGTGTTCCCGCAAGTGCTGATCGGCTTTCGTAACGTTGAATATAGATTCGGCTGTGGTGGTAAGCCCTTCGCCTTTTCGATTCCTTTCGATCAGGTGCATCTGGTAATGAATTTTGATCAATAATCCTTTTGTCAGTGCGATTTTTAATTTCTTTAAATATCAACTCCCCCCCCCCCTCTAAAAGTTGTTGAGAAACGAATAGTAACGTGGAGCTGTTTTTCGACCTGCGTCATTCTGATGTGCCAAAAGTAGCCGTACTCCGTCTCATACACCTGTTGGTCCTCATGGCCAGGCGGAGCATTCGCTGACCAATGTATCCAGAAACCGACGAGTCCGCGTGGACGAACAGCGATCTTACCTGATTTTTGCCAAGTGGTACGCACCGTATTTAGCGCAAATTTTGCAATATCAAATACTTGCCCGTCTTTCTGTTCTGCAATTTGCAAAATTTAAAACGAGTTTCAGAAAAACACAGAAATAAAATTGCTAATAAAATTTAAACAAAAAACCAACAATTTTAACCACAAAGCAAATGTAAAACAAGCACAGTATACCTTGGCGCACTTTGGATGCTTGAAAACGTATGAAGCGTAGTGTGGACGCGTTCGGGTAATGCGAAGATGCATCGCGCAGTGCGTGAAGAGGAGTGGGATAGTTTACAGCCACCTCAATGATGGGTTGTCTAGTTCAGTGGACACTTTTTTGAGATAATTTTGATACAAAAAACCTACAAAAATCGCGCTCGTACGCCGCCAACAACCGCAGCAGCCACTCAAACACGGTGTTCACGTGAACAACCATAAGATCCACCTGAAGGTTTTGAATTTATATATTATTTTTTGTATACTGGGCGGTTTTATTTAAAATTACCTGTTGTTGTCGATATAGCTCCATGGCGAAGAGTACAATTTGATAGGACTCAAAGTAGTGCATTCGACTAAGACACATCACCAACCTGCGCTTTTTTCTGTGGGTTTGCTTGGGAAAAATCTGAAAAAAGCAAAAAACTTCTTAAAATGTAATGTTTTTTTAATTTTTAATTTTTAATAATAAAATTATTTCAAATATATGTTAATTTGGATAACTTTTGCTAATAAAAACCTGTGCAATTTCTATGTGTTTCTCCATCATGGCAGTGGTCACTCATGGCAGTGGTCGGCATCTGAAAAAATTACAAAAAATTTAATTCACATTAATTAGTAAATATCAGGTAGCTTTTACATATGAAGAGCCCCTATTTATGTCTGTGGGAAGGATTGACGATAATGTTAGCGTTACGCGAACGTCCGAAAATGTCGCGCCGCGCCACTCCTTTGTTGTTGTTAGCGGCACGCTGACTTTGTCTTCGAAATTTGCGGAAAAACAACGCACCACAAAATGAAGAAGAGCACAAGGTGCCGGTGAACGTATTTCCTCTACCTAAATAACGCAAAAATTGATACATAAGATATTTTGTATTATAAATTATATAATCAAAAAAAACAAAAAATTTAATTACAAATTTACAGACACCGTAATTCTGTAATTACGGTAAACCATGCTCTGAAGTCGACATCCAAAAAATTTAAAAAATTCCTTTGTCACCGTTAAATTTGATTACATTTCACTTTTATCAAATATGTAATATTTAAAAAATCATCCTATCAAATCTTCAAAGATGAGTACTACATTAATTGAAATGCTGTCATTTGATTACACGCAGAATTTTACAATAAGAAAACCTCTGCAGAAATTAGTTCTAAGCTGGAATTTCCATGCGTGTCGACTGTACGCACCGCACACTTTACCGCGCGAAGAACATCGCTATCGGTGGCCAGGACGAGCGAGACAACCGCATCATCGCCCTCGTGGTTAGTAAAACTTAATATTGTTTCAACGTATAATACAATTACTCTGCATTTTTACGAATAAAATCCCAGTTACATAAGTTTTAACGGAGGTATGAAAGCAATAGCATGCATATTATGTACATGTATTGTTTTGCTCTTAAAATAACTTTTAATATTACCACGTATTTTTTCCTGGAAAATATTGGGAAAAACGTTAAAAAAATTGCTGAGCAGTTTTTCTAGAAGAGGGTATATTGGCTGAGATCGCATTTTGGAATCAAGTTGGCAGAACGTTTTGAAAAAGGGGACCAAATTAAAATAGTTGTGATAAAATGTTTATTTGTTGGCTTTTAACGTGACAAACCTTGTAGTATTTTCATAAAAATAGCTGTTGTAAACAAAAAGGTTTTTGTTGCGGAGCTCGGGCATTGTCGTAGAAAATAAGATTGGCGTTTCCTGCGTTGGTGCTCTTTGTGTCTTTGTGAGTGCGATTTCTTGTACACTGTTTATGGCGATTAATTGAATAAAAAGAAGACAGGCAATAGCACAAGTGAACAGAAAAACGTGGAACACCGACGGACCGCTTGAAAAAAATCGATGAGCACATGGAAAATATGCAGCTTTACAGAGGCGGCCATCCGACATTTCCATTCCTGCAAGTATTAATTTGGGAACATCCAATCGCTGACGCTCATCCAAGAGCGGTCCGCTATCTATGCCGATGTTTGGCGAAGATTTAGGGGCCAATACTTCTGCTATGCTCGTGATTTATAAAATATAATTATTATATAGAATGAACACACTTTTTTGAACACGGAACTTTTTTTCAAATATCCAATTTTGAGGAATTTTGAGGTTTGTTAATAAAAGCACAAAAACAACAACAAGCACGACCGCGTATTTTTCATCTTTTGAAGGTTAAAGCAATAGATAAGATTTTTAAAAAGCGACACTTTTTAAAGTACAATTTCATTAAAATTAAAAGTATTTACAACAAAAGAAGAACCAAAAATGCATTGTTAAGAAAGAAATATTCTCTTGAACACCTCTTTGATTGCTTTTTATTGCCAAATGTTTAATTGAAATCATTGCGGTTGTTCATATGATTAACATTTTCGAGTGGCTGCTACGGTTGTTGGAAGCGTACGAATGCGAAGGCATCCGGGAGTCTCATCAAAGTGTACTTTCGCTGTGGAGCCATATCGACAGCAGCGGGTAATTTTGAATAATACAGCCACGTAAAATATAACAAAAAATAATATATATGTATATATCTTTATAAATTCAAAACCTTCAGGTGGATCTTATAACAACTATGCTTATCGTGCTTACCGTGTTCGAGTGGTCGCTACGGTTGTTGGAGGCGTACGAGCGCGAGGGCATTTTGGCGATTCGCGTCGCATCTAGCACGTATCGTATGATATGTGCACGATGGTATACGATTCCTACAGCAAAAAAAACTTTATGTTTCAATTGCCTTTAGCGCACGATTGATTTTACGAGTTTCGCGAAAGCGCCGAGTTCAAGATTTAAATGACATTTTTGTAGATTTTGTGTTCCAGTGGTGCTACCGCGTTTCGCCTAAAAAGTCAGAAATTTGCGATTGGCCTAAAAGGTCAGAGATGGTGCGTTTGACCTAAAAAGATGAATGCGCGTTTGGCCTAAAAAATTAGCATTTTTTTGTTTTTGAGCATAAAAATGCATGCGTTTTTTGCCATTTCACTTCGACTATGAAACGGAAATGTATTTCATTACCATTTTTCATGAAATATTTCACTGAAATGGAAACACTGGCAAAAGGCAAATATCAAATTTATATTATTCTTAAAAAATCACTGCTAAATAAGTTGAAGTTGACAAAATGTTTGTGCATAAATTCGGAAAATGGCCAATTTTGCAAAAATCAAAACCAAAAAAGTCCAAAAATTGAAATTCGAAAATCGAAAAATTTGAGACCCTTGATACATGTATATTACGATAGTATTGCTTTTTGTTTATGTTTAAATTTATAAATTATTTCCTGCATAAAATCAATTATGACACATATTCAAGTAACTTAATAAAATTTTCGGTATTTTCGTTGTTCTTTTTTATCTGATTACTATTTACAAATTCTCGCATCGATAAGATCAGTCTTTTAAGGAAGAAAGACTTTTGTTCGTCGTCTCGTCAATTGATTTTATTCTTAAAAAAATTATTTCTAAACATATCTCAGCCAATTATTAAAAAATTAGAAAATCGTTAGCAATTTTTGTTTATGAAATGCTTTACGCAATAAAGTTTGGGGAACAGTGAAATTGTCCATTTTAAGACTAAAACGAATGCCGTAAAATTTTTTTTTCATTTAGCGGTAATTATTTAGTCAAAACATACATATATGTATGTATATTGTGTGATTGTTTCAGAGTAATGATTGTTATGAGGCGATTCGTCGGCAAACGCGAAAGTATATTCGCCACCATCATAATGATGATGTTATTTATCTGTTATCAGCAATCGACGATAATAAGCCAAGAGCGGCAGGAATGCGCTTCATCGATTCCCTCCACAACGCCGACAAGCGCTCTGACAGAGCCGCCGACCACCGTCACTAAGTCACCGCCCACGACGACGAGAAGCGACGAAGAGCTTTATCAGTTTCTACAACGTTTGGAGGCGGACTTCGATCGGGAACACGGCCGTCCCAACCTGCGCAACGTCGACGACATTCGCCGGCAAAATAGCGAGGTAATTTGCAATTTCTTATACATATTAGACAATCATTTACATATATCAGGTAATTTTTATTCATTTTGATTTCGGAATTGCAAGTTATTCGATGTATAATACCACATTTTTAAAATAAAAATAAATAAATTTTACATTTCTGAATTGAGTTTTCACTTTTTTTTTCTTTTGACAACTTTCGTATTCCCAAAAAAACATACTGGAATTTATCAAATTGATCAAACAAAAATCAAATTATTCCTACTTTAAATTTTAAAAAATCTGCAGATTTTGCCCAGCCAAAGTTACTTTTCTTCTTCGAGCTCGTCCAAACAGTTGAATATGAAGGAAATTTGTGAAACTTCGGACGTGAAACGGTGCGTACCAAAATTACAACACAGCGACAGCGAGTTCTACGTAAGTATTCAATAATTTATTGTCATTGTATGAATGTATGGCGAAATAAAAAGTTTTGCAAAATAATTTTTATCAATTTGAACTCTTTTTTTTCTCATGACAACTCCCCTCCCCCCCCAGAACAACTTTGTTTTCCGCGCTAATTGCTTGCACTAGTCACGAAGATTACATTCTTTTTTAAATAGAAAACACCATAAAAAATCAATACATACCAAGAGTGTTGCTAGAAACCCTTTGTGTTCAGGGTTGCCACAAACGCTTTGTTTTGCTAAAATTAATATAAACAGCTTATTCAATATTTTTAGTACGTTCCACTGCGAAAACTTTTGACGTGCGTCATTCCGAAAAACATGTCGACATTACTGCGGGTTGGTTTTTTCATAAAAAATATGTTTTTGATTTTATATATCGCTCTTCTGGCAAAAAGATAATCTATTTTGGATACTCACCGGGAAAACTGATGTTAATGTTTGTCAAAATTAGTCAAATTGTATCTTTATTTAAAAGTGGTATATTTATGGTATATTTAATGGTTTAAAAATGGTCAAATGTCTTAAAAAAACGATTGCTTTGTTTTTTGTCAAAAATGGACAAATTACATTTTCTGTCATGCTTTTATATTTTTGTATTATATTTTTTTATTTTTTCACCTTATTTTTATAAAAAATTACATCAGATGGCAGACATTAAGCTCATAAAGACTAAAAATCAGCTTAAAAACTTATTGTAAGCCTAACTAAAATATTTGACCATTTTTAGAACATATTTGGACAAATAAACGTTCGGAGAAAACAACCCAAATATTTCAGTTTCTTTACAGTGATATTTGATTGTTTCAAATTTTCCATTATAAATATATTGATTAAAGTCGATTATGTGCTACTTGATTAATCCGGAGGCGTTCGTCAACGCGGGCCGCTCTATTAACTTGGAATTTTTTGCCGGACGGTAAATAATTTTAAATAAATTATTCAGTACATCGTGCATATAATACTTTTCATGCTAATGAAATTCTCCAATTTAAAAAAAAATCTTTTTACGATGTAAAAAATTTAACAGAAAATGAATAATTTTGACAGATTTTGCAAAAATCAGGAGAAGAACTTCACTGTTCTCAGCATGTGGCAGCACATCCCCCGCGAGTTGGAGATGACCGTCGACGAAATGATGAAGGATTTTCGACCTTTTGTAATGGTACGCGACCCAATCGATAAATTTATATCTGCCTACGTCGATAAATGCGTACGGTAAGCAGTTTTTCCATAAAAATCGTGAAATGAAAAATGAAATGATATCAACTTCACTGTCGACGTTGAAATGGAAAATGAAACTATTTCATTTCAATGAAAAAAAGAAATGGCGAAGTGAAATCATTTCATTTCAACA
>SAUE01002942.1:5022-16477 GCA_009724625.1 Deladenus siricidicola | reverse complement strand
TCCACGATAATCAACCTACCGATACTATTTTAAGCGATGTATCGTTCACGAAAGAGGACACAACGATGGCACAAACATTGATGACACAAAATTTTAAGTGTGATTCTCGACCGGTCATTCAAATTTTGTTCATATTATTGGTAACAGGCAATAAATCAAATATTGTTAAAGTCATTGCAAAGACAAAACTAAATAAATTGATGTTTACTCGGTTTACTTGAAAATCTTTTTGTCTTGATAAATACTCGATTCAATCATTTTAATTTCAATCGTTGAAATAATTTTGATTTCAATCGTTGTATTCCAATCTCAGTCATTGTCAAAGGCCCGAAAAAATTGGAATTGCTTCAGAAAATTTAAAAATAATTGCAGAACTTTCGCTGTAAGACTGCCAATTTTCAAAATCCCTTTCAACTTGGAATTTTCGTTTCAAGTTGAAATGAAATGATTTCATTTTGCCATTTCTTTTTTTGTTGAAGTGAAATGGTTTCACTTTACCATTTCACTTCGATTATGAAACGGAAATGTATTTCATTACCATTTTTCATGAAATATTTCACTGACGGTAAGTGTAAGTGAACAGCCATTTGACATATTAAATAAGTTTAATGTTTTTACGTTAGACCCTCGTTTACTTTTTTTATAAAAAGATTTGCGACAAGAATTTCTAACAAGAATCTAATAAGAACAAGAATTTTGAATTTCTAGCGACCTTCGACGACCACCAGTACCTGAAGATGAGATTATTTGTCATAATTGTAAGAAAAATATGACCTGCTTCATTATGCGGGAATACGAGCGGCAATTGAACTTGCATGGAATGAGTATTGATTCTTTTGAGGATAAGCATCTTATTCCACAAAACTGGTATGTTGAGCTCAACCTTACCATTTTGCAATTTAATAACCAGGGGGCTTTGATATACATAGTGATTGTATTTAAGTTATTATCTAAATGTTTTAGGCATTGCCAGTTTCGCCAATTTTTGAAGCAGTACGAACTCATCGTCTATGATAGGTTGAATGTTGCGGCCACAGTGGCGCACTTCATAAAAGCACTGCGCGACCGAGGTGTTCCAGAATCGCAGCTCACATTCCTTCTCAGCGAATTACAAGTCAAGAAGACCATACACGTAACCAATGGCTCGCCTGCTCGCGAATTCTATGCGAAGCGCTTATTGAATAGTCCCTTTCTCATGGAGTTTGTCGTACGAATGTATTACTGGGACTTTGCGTACTTTAATTTTACTTTGCCGGAAATAAAATTTTCAAATTAATTTATCTGCTTTTTAATCACGAAGTTGCCGCACAATATTCACTAATATTAGCCCAAAAACCAAGTATTCACCAAGGGGCGTGGCCAGGGACAGCTCTATAAATAAATACATAACCATAATATAAAAAATATATAAAAAAATTGCTCGTCGTGGTGAGAGAACGAAGAAATACAAGGTGCGGCAGAAAAACGATTATCAAAAGTTTTTGCAATAGAAACTTTGTTTCATTATAATTTTCAAAAAAATAACAATTAATAACAATAAACAAAAACAACAGTTGTGACTACATATAACATATTTAGTTATTCATATGTATGTGGATGCTTGATGGATGATATGGGAAAAACAACGCAGTGGAGAAACATATGTATGTGCAAACTAAATTAAGGAAGTCAAAACCGACCAAAAATTTGTGCAAATATTTGCTAGCACATTTATCAGTAACAATTTGCAATATTCGCTGGGCAACTTGATCGCCGAAACTCCATTTAACGAATCACTGATGGCCATGCTGAAGAATTATCGACTCACTGACGCCGACATTGCCAAGGCATCGACGCCCGCGCCCTACGAAAAAGGCAGCGTATTGAAGTTTGTAATGGGGGCCGACATTTCCTACTTCCCTTCCCTTCGCAATGCAATCTCTGGTATTCAAGCAGCTTTTCCCCACCGCCACAAAATCGTGGTCTACACTCTCAGCGAGCTGTCCACCGACATGGTCGGTTATCTATTGTAATTTTTATTCTTATTTGTACACTGCTTCACATAATTATAGATCCATCCTATGTATATTACATATGTATATTTTAGGTGTTTTTCTTGTAAATTTTATTGTGAATATTTCTGTTCAGTTATTTCAGATCATAGTTAACTGCCCCGAACCCCACAACAAAAAGAGAGGATATTTGGTATCATCGTTTATTTTATTGTTACTTTTTTGGATTAATTATATTTTACAATTAACGATTTAAAGATTGCTGAGTTGCATAGCGTCTGCAATTTGACCCTAAAAGTTTTCGATTTTACGATTTTGCCAGAAGATGTTCACGACCTTCACAGATTTTCATGGAAATTTGCGATAATGGCGGTATGTAATTTTAGATTACTGCACATAAGTTTCTTCTGACTTGAAAACTCAAATTAAAATATAATTGTATGGAATTTTGTGCACTTTTGAAAATAATTTTTATGCTTTATATAGCGGAATGTTCAATAGTGTTAATAGTATTATTGTCTTGCCGTCCTTCGATTCTGCCAATTTTGAGATTGCATTTACAAAAAAGGCACGATCGGGGTTCCCATCATGTCTTCGCATTTTTTCGACTAAAACTCAAAAATATTGAATTTTTGTCAAAAATATGCTGAAAAAATGGACGCGCCTCATAAAATTCAATTACATGAATTCTCAGTGAAACGTTACTTTACGTTGTTTTAGAAAAATCAATTTTGCACCAAGATGGACTTTTTTTGCGTATAACCGGATTTTTAAGAATTCAAACGCATTTTTACGGCATGGGACTAGCGCCTTTCGATAGCTCTCGAAACTTGCATTTTCCTTTGTTGAATTTTGTTAGCGAAATCAACAATTTATGCCGGACGAACAAATAAAAAGTTTTTGAATTAGGCAAATTTACATTGAAATTTGCTGTTTTTATCAATATTTGTACTTCATAAAATATCATTGGTCGCGTTGCAGAATTGCGAGTGTTATCCAATGACGCTAGTAAAACAAGTAAAAACCCGGTTATGCACGACCGTAATATGGCCGTTTTTGTCATGCTTCGATAGCCCGGAATTTTCTCATTTCATGCTTGTTTTCTGATTTTGCTGAATGACCAGTACCAAAAAGTCATTTATAATTTAAGATTATGCAGTAGTTTGTTTTTGTTATTAACAAAAATTTATGCTTTATACATACGCGTTAGTTGTGTGACCTAGTCTTTCCACTAGACTTTCCACGTTGCGCTTTTTTGTGTGCCGTTTTTAACTCTTTCACGTATTTTTAGATGGAACTAATGCAGCCCGAAGAGCGATTTGTCTTTATGGACACTTCAATCATTTTTAAAACAGAGGATTGTGAACAATATTTTACATTGATGAGCGCTGGCCAAATGGCTTCACTTTATATGGGCAGCTCCACGTACCACACCATTCGAGCATCCACTCATCCACGTAATAATTTATTGTTTATTGCTCGACCTACTATGTTCTCTTTTTAATAATAACGTTGATTGTGCAATTGTCGCAAACAATATATAATTAATAATATCACATTTTAACCTACTTAACAGTTGCAAAGATAATCTCTCGAGTTGATATAAAACTAAATCAGATTTTACGAATTCTTAAAACTCGAAATATTAAAATTTTAATTATAGCTTATATGTAAAACATATGTCAGACCGCTTTCATTTTTAGAGCTTTTAAAAAATGCAGAATTAAAATAGCTAACACAGCTAAATACGAAAAAAAGCTTAAAATATGCAAATTACACGACCCCAAAAGTGGACGTAATTTACTAGATTTAACCATGGTTTATAAGATGTTAAATTTTTCCACTCACTTAAACCCATGGAATTTTTTCCATAAAAACATTAGAAGTAATAGAAGAACTCTATTTTTAAGAAACCTGAATACTCCATCTAAAAATCATAACTTTTTTGTTAGAACAATTAATCCTTGGAATGAAATATCTGAAGAAATAATTCTCAGTAATAACTCTGACCTAAGTGTTTTTTACTTATTGTAACGGTTTGTTTAATTGTCTAATAAATTATCATTATTAAATTTTCCAAATAGCATTTTTGATTGTGAAAATTTACTTACGAATGAATTCAGATATGTACAAATATTTGCCCTCAAGGGCCGAAAGCAATACTTCAATAAATATGGCTGAGTCGGGCCTCATATTCATAGAACGAACGCAATTCGCATTACGCTTGATAAAATGGTCAGAATTTTACAGTAAATTTAATTATTTACTTTCCAGATCACAAATCTCACTTACCAACACAAATAGGAAATTATTCATAATTAAAGGAGACATAAGCGGTGTAGGAAACCGAGGATTTTCTTTGTACAAACAAAAGTAGTACATAATGACATTAAAAAATGGAACTTTTCCAGTGTATTTGCTTAGGGCTGTTCTGTGCGCATACACCCGCGATTGTATTGATCCGATTGGAGCGAAACTTGAATGTATAGGCCTAGAAAACACGACATGTAATTTTTTAAATTCTTATAAATCCTATATGTTTTGTAGATAAAAATTGAACGAAAAATTATTTTAGATGCAGCCTGCAATCGCCAAGACCAAAGTATCTATAATCTTCTGATATACAACGCGGATGAAGAAACTTTAGGAAGTAAGTTAGGACTGTACATTGTATTATGTTTGACTGTATTAAGTTGTTTCAAAAGTATTGAGACATGTTCGGAGCTTTAGCTTTACTATGCTTGGAACTTCTATCATTGAAATTGCATCAAAAAGTTTAGGTCCTAAGGTCTAAATCATATATGTTTAAATGTTTTGTTTATTTTATCAAAAAATTTATTACAACTTTGGTTTTACAGAAAAAAGAACTAGTAATGCGACGTTCTATATGCAGTGGACGCACCGATTTCATTCATCGTGTTTCGGGCTTCAACGCTATCGATCGACAAACAAAACCATTTCGAACTGTGCAGCACCTCAATGAATTTTTGCTTTGTAATGTATGTAAAAAATATGAGCGAGTATAAAAGTGAATGTAAAGCACTCTCATGAAAGACCATCATAATGAATTAAAAATTAAAATAAATCGAAGAATTTTTTTATAACTGCTTGTTTTTTATAATCGTACGTTTTTTTCATAAAAATTTATTCGATCAGGATAGATTTTCTTAGAAAGTTCTGTTTTGCATCGATTTTTTTTTTTGGAACCCTTTTATAGAACTTAAATGAAAAGAGAATGTTTGACTTGAATCAAATCTTTTTTCACTCATTTTTATGTTGTTATCGTAGTTTAATAAAGCCAAAATAATATTTTCATTTTTTGGATGCTTTGCGCAACGTTTATTATTTTGTGTCATATATGGAATTGATGTGCTATGCTGAATATAAGTAAAACGAAGAAACATGCACATCGGATGCCAGGAATTGAAAACCATGAAAAACGAAAAATGAGGTAAGTTGACGGAAATCATCGGACAACTTTTTGGACTTAAGCACCCAAAAAAACAACGGAACAAATTTATAATTTTCAAAAAAATGGAAAAAAATTTCTTAATATAACGAATAAAAAATAAAATTTATTTTTTTGAGAACGCTTGCTAAGATTTGTTTTTGGAGCGCGGACGATAAATATGAAATTACAATTTGAAAGCTGATAAGTTTGCTTTACGTTTTTGTAGTAAAATAATTACATTTCTCTGTAGGATACATTTGCAAAACCCACAAAAATTTAAATGGTTTAATTACCCAAGTAAAAGTTTTCAAATACCATGTACTCGATGTTGCTTTATTTCATTTGTGCTTAGAGCTCATTGCTAACAAATTCAGGAGGTGCACAGCTAATTCGTAGTCAAATTTAAGAAAGCCGCTAACGCTAACGCTCGAATCACACAGACTTTGTTGATAGTTCCTGCCGTGTACGGGAAAAAGGCTATCAAAAACATTGCAACGAAAATGGCCAACTCGCATGACATCTTCGACCAATTTAACAAGTTCGGCGATTTCTTGAACGTTAACCCGTGGACGCGTTTTAAGTTTTTTTACTAATTAAGTTTTCAATTGTTTGCATTTTGACGATTTATGCTATTTGACTTTTTTTAACTTTAAGTCGAAATATTTTAATAAATTTATATATTACATTTCGAGATGAATTACTTTGATAAAGTTGAATGTTTTAAATGAAGATGACTTTTCCTTTCTTATAAGTATATTTCCGTTTTCTCTTTTTCACATTTTATTAATTCTTTTCGCATTGCTTTTTGATTTTTAGTGTAAAGATTTTCGTTTAATGTTAAGAATTGAGGAAGTATCACCGCTTTTTGCAATTTTGCACTCTATCGACCAAGAATATGTCAAAAAAAGCTAGCGAATTGAAGTGGATAATGAAACTGGACTTCTAAGTTTCAGTGGTCGAAACGATACGGGACACGTTATTGAAATTTTACCGTTTGCCATTTTAGAAGCTGATTAACTTTTTTTGGTGCTAATGAATCACATTTTGTAAATAACCGCAAAAGACAATCTTTTCACGGGAATAAAAATTTTTCCAATGTTATATTTTTCTAGACTTTTGCAATCAGATTCTAGTCAAAAGTGTTGACTAACTTTGGAATCAGCCTTTTTCTTTCTTAAAAGTACATTTTCACTTTCTCTTTTTCGCATTCTATTCTTGATCTTCGAATTATTTTATGATTTAACTGACCGACAGTCGTGTGACTATAAAAATTTGTCAGTGACTGTATAAAAAATTACATTTAATGTTGAAAATCGAGTGCAAGCGGTTATCTGTATTTTTGCACGAAATCGGCCAAAATTTATTGAAATTTTTTTTGTAAGTAAGTGTAGCCCTCGTGGATTTCGGATTTCGGACATTTAACAATAATGCATATAAATTTCCTGGAGCTAAAACATGTTGTTCTATTCAGGTTTTATTTCTCCTTCGCTTGGCATATCGTGGGTATTATTAATCTAAAGTGTTACTGATAACTTTTAATCATTTTGGTTTAAAAAAATTATTATAGATTATCGATGTGCGGGATGCCTAACAAAAAAATCTTCGGAATAACTTTAATATTAACTATATTGGCCATTATTGCCTTCATATGTAAGTGCTTTTTCTTTTTTAATAGATTTTTTAAATGTCTTATAAAATAATAATTTATGGCACGTTTTCAGGTAGAGTAATTTTTAGAATGGATATTTCTGTTTTAAAAACTCCGAGTTACCTTCAGAATGTATTGTAATATATGTATTTTCAAAAAAAATTCTAGCAAACTTGAATACCACTAACCAACGAATTACTAGCCAACTTTTGTGTCTAGTATAAATTGAATATCTTTTTCGCAGCTGTCAAATTTCAAAGAACCAGAGAGGAACCATCAAACAATTACAGCGGAAAAATTGAGAAATCACAAAGGGTTAGCACGACAACCATAACCGAGGGGCCACCAAACCCAGAAACAACCGAGGAAGTGTTGAGGAAACCGCAGCCAAACATCGAAGAAAGCGAGCTTAGAAGACTACCGAATTTGAAGGGCAAATATATAATGTCTGCTCAACCGGGTTGCGGAGGTTTGGGAAACAAGGTAACATTTTATTTTATTAAATGTTAAGTCTACGAAAATTGAAAGATGTTGAAGACTATAGAGCTCATAGAGAAAACCACAAGAGAATATTACAAGGTTAGTACTGTACACGGGAGTTATAGATCTCGTTGAATGCAACGTACATTTTTTACAAATTCTTATTTTGGACCACTTTTGTAAAAAAAGCGGAAAACATTTAACAGTGATTCCATTTTTCAATGTGAAAGTGAAGTTCAAGTGAAGTCACTTCATAAACTCAAAAAAGATGCATTTGAAACTTCAAAAAAGTTGGAACTTCAACTTCAGGGTCAAAAATAAATGGCAAAATGAAAAAATTCACGAAAAAGTAGCAAATGATTTCAAATTTTGCTAGGTTATTTGATATTCTGTTAAATTTCAAAAAAAATTACAAGTTTATGTTCAGTTTTCCACTCTATTTTCCACAGTATGAAAAAACCTTTTTGTGAGGGACGTACTATAATATTTAATACTCGAAATTTTTTTTCGCAAACGATTTTTCAATGAGTAATCGTGTCGCAATACAATGCCTAATACCATTTAAATTTCGAAAATTTTTTTACTCTTACGTGAAGTTTTTCATCTTGTCAGTTTATTTTTGACCGTGCAGTTGAAGTTTCAACTTCGTCCCCTTCGAGAAGATCGTAAAGGTGAACTTCAACTGCACAGATGCTTTTTGGCTACCCATGTACCAGGGCTGAGCAAAAAAAAATCTATGTACATAGAACATAAATTGGAATGACTGCTTCAAATATATATGTACCATGTATTTCCGCAGTATTTTCATTTTTTATCTCGCACAATTCTTACTTTTTGGTGTTGTAATGTGGTTTCCGCAACAAAACGATATCAGATTCATATTCAGCGCTATCAAAAATCCATAAAAACATCAGAAAATGTGAAAAATAGTTAGTGATCGGATTATCCGAAAACTCCACGTTTTACGTTACGAATGCTTAGTTAATTTACCAAATTAGTAATTAGTTGTGGACTTTCGCATCGATGTACGCAATCGGGAGGAAATTGAACCGTAGTCCGCTGTACTCATCAGGTTGCATGGCTACTACATTGAACGAAATATTGCGTGTTTTCCCCGAATTTGGAAGGCGTGTTCACATGGTCGTAAGTTTTCTAAACATAACCACAATAACAACAAAAATAAATATATTATTGAATTCGCAACCGGCAAGAAAAGAAAAATACGACTAGTAATCAGTGATTTCTTTCAGATCAAATTTCAGTATCTCTGACTTAAAACTCTTTATCGTATTGGCTCTCCGACATTTTTCAGGAAGTTTCGGATAAGTTCTTTCCATTCTGATAAAAAACGAATAGTGTCTGGCACTCGTTTGAGCTCTGTTACGTTCGATTTTTAAATAATGCCCCCTGGTGACAGTCTCTCTACATTTTGGTCTATTTTTTGGATTAATTTTTGTGATACCCAGGATATTTACAAAATCATGTTTTTTAATTTTTATATACAATGTTTTGTATGTATTTTTGTTTTTTAACATTAAAATTTTTGCTTAAAAATTTTTTTTTACTTTTTTTTATTAATTTTTGCTTTTTAACATTAAAAGTTTTTAACATTTGTTCACAAAAGGAAGTAACATTTTTAGATGTATTAAATAGACAATTTACTTCAATGAAATTTTTTTTAATTCGCAAATGTCTGATTTTATGGTGTCCTAACGGCTATACGACATTTGGGGATTAACATTTGGAGATTGCCACATTTTTATTATGAAATACACAAACCATGCATTTTTTCATATAAATTTTGATATATTTTGCCGAATAAATATCTCACATATTTTATAATTAATAATAATTTATTGGACAAACAGGTACACTGGTGGAAAGTGGGTGGCGTGGCTGGAGGGAAAGGTATGGCGCAAAGGGGAATAGTAGTAACGCACGACTGAAAAAAATGCCGTATTGTACATAAAATTTAGAATATACCCGCTAATAAAACGAAACGAGTGAATTATGGTAATGATCATTGCTGTAAGTACGAGGATCCATCAGTGTGAGTCTAATTCTGTTTGGCGTTAACAACGCTTTAGCAAATAAACAAACAATTTTGTTAAATAATTTTTTTGGAAGAAAATTCGATTATTTCTGTTTTTAATGTATCCCAAAAAAATTATTTTAGTTCAACTAATTAAATAGATGAAATTTGGAATTTACGCCTAAAAATATATATTCTAAGATAAAATTTTCTGTGAAACATTTGCGTTGAATTTAGGCTGGAAAAAGAGGAAGCAAAATTTCTGGAAATATCTGGAATTTTCTTTCAGAACATAAAATTCTTCCACTACGTTCGGAACGAGGTCAATCAAATTTTTCGTTTTTCAAATGAAGTTGCAACAAAAGCGGACACCGAGGCTATAAGACTGTTTGGGTATAATTTTTAAACATATAATTTTTTAAACCTTTTTTTCATTTTTGTAAATGAAGCAATCATAAGTTTTAGCTCACAATAACGTTTACAATTTATTTTGTCAGATCAGATGAGTTTCACAAATTGTGCGTCTACACAAGACGAAGTGATTTTTTGCCGATGAATATCAGCACAACATTTGTATATACTGAGTCGGCAACAGATTATGTATACAGAAAATTGCAGGTTGAATTAATAAAACGTATTTTTTAACCAAAATTGAAAGGAACACAAAAATTAGATTATTCTATTTTCTGGATAATTTTAATCACGAAAATCCATAATTATGTAATCTTTGTAATTTTCATTTTTCTTATTTTTAGGACCGATACGGAAACGTTTCCGTTGTTCTGCTAGGAGAGGATAAAACATTTCTAAATCTGATAAAGGAGGATATGACGGTACATTATTATTTGAATTCCATTATGTTATAGTGATTTTTTTCTAACCAAATGTGTTGAATTGCAGCACATACCTCGCTTTTATATTCCGCACGAAATGCCTAGAGGCGAAGATATGTGTTTCGGGGCGCATTACTGTAATTCGATGATAATCACGGCGCCGGCGTCAACGTTTGGCTGGTGGATGGGGTATTTAATGAGCGTGCACTGGAATGAGACAGGTACGAATGAGGTAAACCAGCAATTGGGGGATATCTACTACAATTCCGATTTCGAAAGGGTGGCTTCTGATACGTACAGCTTTTCAAATTTTCCCATGAATTGGATACCGCTGAGGGTGTTGAAACCGGTCGTGCTAGTCGACGACAAATCACGAGATGATTTCAACACGAACAATATTTCAGATAAAGCAATATATTTGTGAAAATATTTGTGTATATTCAACATTTTGCGAAACCTCATTCCACAGACCCGATCATTCTTAATTGTTTGAATTTGGTAGTTTTTCTACGAAAAGACAAAAAGATTTAGCTTTGAATGATTTTCATTATTTTTGCCTCATAAAATATTGTATGTGCTTCATAAAATGTTAAGATAATTCTTTCACCTTATAACTTTCCATTATTTCTGCCATTACTCTGACAATATATTGTGTTACAATTGGTCTTTGCTGGTTAGATTACTTTTATTTTTTATTTAATAAATAATTCAATTTAATTTTGAAAATAAAGGTAACTTTGAAACAACCGCTCAGAACCAGAAATTTTTTTAAATTTGAACGTTTTGGCATTTAGATCTCATTTTTGACCCAAATTTTGAGAGATTTTTGAAATTTTTTTTTGGCTTTACAAAAATAGGCATATCTCAGTGGAAATTGAATGAAAATTTCATATTTCATCGAATTTCGTTTGGCACCCAAGTGACTTTTTTGTACCGTAAGGATCCGGATCAGTTAAATAACTGCTAACGGTCTCATGATGACGGCCAATTTCAGCGGACACACGCCAAAATGACCAATTT
>SAUE01000087.1:77853-92369 GCA_009724625.1 Deladenus siricidicola | reverse complement strand
AAGTCCGTTGAATGGGGTCGAAGAACATGGGGTGTAGGATGGATCTATGAGGTAGGGGGTCAAAAAAAATTTTTTTCGAACAAAAATTTTCGCTGCTATTCCGTCGCTCCTCCTCCTAATCATTACCCCAACTTCGTCACTCTTCCCTTATCAGCATTTCTCCACCCTCGCCCTTCGCATCACTTAATTTCCCTCATCACCACTCTCTCACCCCCACCCCTATTCCTACCTCTTCAAACATCCCCCCTCTCTCAGTCTCGCCTCCTCCTCCGCTCTACATGATGAGGGAGTAGGTTGATGAGTTTCGCTTAAATATATTCATTTACCGCAATTTGCGTACTACACATACATATGTGATTACGGCACATAAAATTACCCCCTTCACAAAAAATTTGTTTTCATGTTTTTGGCTAAAGCACGTGCTTTTTATCACAAAAGCACAATTCTTTCACAATTCCACACAATCCTGTTCTCCAAACTTTTGATTCTTTTTTTTCGTTTTGGGTCGAAAAGATTTTTTTAAAGCAATCACAGGTAAAACGAAAAATGCGCGATACACACAAACGCTCTGGAAAAAAATGCTATGTGAAAAGTGCACGACGACCCGTGCATTTTTTCTGCCTTGTGATTTTTTTGGGATGCATTTTTGCGCACAAAACGCTTCTTTTCAAATAAAAATAATTGGAATAAATAAAAAAACGCATCGATCAAAACGCATTTGGCCAATTAAGCGCAAAAAGCGTTTTCCCACTGATGCCTAGCATTTTTTCACTTTTTTGTGTCATTTATGCCCTGCATTTTCTCATTGATGAGCGCTTTTTTAGCGTGATTTGCTCAATTAATTTATGCGTTAATTAGCAGAGCATTTTTGTGATTTGCTAAATGGGAATGATACCTTTTTTGCTCATTTCTTTTTCTGTTGTTACAAATTGATATGTACGAAAAATATGTAAAAAAAATATTAATTTTTGCAGAAATATATTTGTCTGCTAAATATAAATAATTTTTTTTGCAAATTTTTTTTTGCAAATTTTAGATTTGATAACTTTCTTCTTTTGCGATGAGATCAAAATATGTAATAATAAAATCAGAAATCTCAAAGAAATCCAATTTTATTAAAAAATATTTTTTATTTTTGTTTTTTTCCTTTCTTTAACTTCTGAATTACCGGGAATTCTTCATTCTTTTGCGTGAAAATATTAATTACATGCGGCAAATGCATTTGGAAAAATTTGTTAAAAATATAAGTCAAATAAATAAAATAACTTTTTTGACAATTTGGTCAAATTTGCAAGTATTAACGAAGAAAAACTTTTATTTATTTTCAAAATTTTACGTTAATTTTTGTCGTATTATTTGATCACAATCGCAATCACCCGCAAAATGAGATCACAAACGCAAATCTCATTACATGCAAGAAAAAAATCAACTCACAGAAGCAAATAATCCCATTTGATTCATTCATTATGTATCACGTGCAAATCGCCCACCAATTCTCAATTAGATTGTGCAATAAAATAAAATTGCGAAAATCTCTAAAATTTACAAACAACAACAAAAAATTTCGAAAAATTGAATGTTCTTTTCTTCCTTTTTCCTGAAACTTTTTCTTTCTTCTTTTTTCGACTTACTTTTCGGAAAGCAAAAAGAAAAAGAAAGTAAGAGAACTGCTTCCTAACCAACCACAAATTAAATGAAAACAAACTTTTGTTTTTGTTGTTGTTGTCTTTGTTGTTTTAGTTGGTTTTGGGTGTTGTCTTTGTGTTGTTGTTGGCGGTGCAAATGAAAAAAAAGTTTGATTTGTTGAGAATGCGCAATTTGATCTCATTTCTGCGATAATGAGTGAGTAATACAAAAAATGAAAAGAAATACAAATTAAATGAGAATGTGTTGTTGTTGTTGAAAAAAGTGCAAATTTAATATATATGACAGCAGTCAGAGTGGTTAGCTGGGTGGAACTATTGTTGAATCCAACTCCGTCTTTGTCTTCGAAGTGAAGTGGAATTAATTAACAAATTTTTAACCCCGGATCAGTGGTAGTCCACAAATTTTATTTACAAAAAATTTGCGAAAAGTTGTCAATTTTTCGCAAATTGCCGATTCGGAGTTGGACAAATCGCAAATTTTTGCTTAAAAAAGCAGCACAACGCAAATCTTACCACAGCAGTCAGAGTCAAACACGCATTCCTGATTCAAACTACAATGTATCGATTTCAGACCGCGCTTTCGCCGGGTTTGGGCGACTTGGACTTTAACGCCGTGAATTTCAACACCTCCACCGCTGCGCGATTTTCGCAGGGCGGCAGCGACGCTGCCGACAACTGGGAGGACTCGACGCTGCCCGACGACGCGCATCTTGACGCGTTGGCGCGCGAGCAGCGTCGACGTGAGCGCGACGCAAAACATCGCCAACGCGTGGCGGAACACGAGCGCCGGCT
The DNA here is from genome assembly GCA_009724625.1 of Deladenus siricidicola. Taxonomy (NCBI): domain Eukaryota; kingdom Metazoa; phylum Nematoda; class Chromadorea; order Rhabditida; family Sphaerulariidae; genus Deladenus; species Deladenus siricidicola. The sequence goes on along the minus strand of SAUE01000087.1, from coordinate 89,931 downwards.
AGCTGAAAAGCGCCAGCAGAACGCGTCGACGACGAGCCGCGCTTCCGCTGCTACGGTGGCAAAACCAACACTGTAGCCGACGATATGTGACAATTTCGATAATAACTACAATATGATATTTGAGAATGATGCAGGTACAGTAGATGTTGATTTCTTTAAAAACAAATAATGGATATGGACGGTTTTTATGGGTTGTTAGAAACCTCAGTGTTCGGCGAGATGGAAAAAATTTTCACTGAAGAACAGTCGAAAACATTTTTTTGTGAAAAATCTTTTTTTAAATAAATTTTTTCACAGAAAAAATTTCATCGCTAAGAAATTAAACAAAAAAAAACAAAAATTACAAAAAATGAAAATGGAAAATATTTACAACATATCGCCAATTATATTTATTGAAAAAATAAAAATTTAAAATTTTTTGAGAAATTATTTTTTATGTAAATTTTTTTCATTCTTTCATGTTTTTATGTGAAATTTTTTCACATATCATTTCGCCAAATACTGGTGGTATGTACTCTGAAGTGCAATCCGTTAATTCAGGAGGTGACAAAAATCGTACTTTCTAAGTGTAAAATGTCGTATTTTTTTACGTAAAGCGATTAAATACATATTAGCAGGGCTGTGACTTGAATCACGGATGAATCATGAGTCATCTTCGATGATTCAACTCATTTGAATCTTTGAATGATTCAAATGAACCATTTCTTAAAGTAGAGCTAATTTCAACAGCAATCAAAATTTTTGATTAAAACTTGCTAATAATTCTCTACAAATATATAATCTTGCGATATTTTTATATTCCAGTCGAAAATTCATTTTCCTAAAGTGATTTCATTTGAATCATGATTCAAGCCGTGATTCATGATTCAAAAAATGATTCAAGTCACATCCCTGGAGGATAGGAGAGGATCAACAGTAAATGGTGCTATAAAATGCTAGTGAAATTATGTGAAGCTGTGGCGCACTTGGTAAAGCGCCCGGTTAGCATTTTAGTCGCCGCTTCGAGACCAAGCAGTGCCAGACGTTTTGCACTTCTCAGCAGCATTTCATACATACCAGGGTTGGGCGGAATTCCGGCCATTTTTAGCCTCGGAATTCCGAATTCGAATTTTTGGCTATTCCGAGTCGGAATTCGGAAGTTTTCGGACTTGTAAAAAACAACTTTTAAATTTTTTTAATGAATTACCATTTAATATGAATTTCTGTCTATTTGCTTTCTTAATTTTTTGGGTTTTTAATTTTCTCGGATTTAAGTTATTTTATTGTAGAAATTTGTTATTTTCAATGTAAAAAATATACTTGTAATTGCCCAATTATGAAAGCGAATATGCCAGAAATTAGAAAAAATCTAAATTTTTTTTGATTACTTCCGATTCCGAAATGCGGAATTCCGGCCATATTTGGCCTCGGAATTCCGAAAATTTTTTCATCCATCGGAATTCCGGATTCCGAATTCCGAATTGAAAATTTTTACTTCCGCCCAACCCTGATACATGCATATTTAATTAAAAAGGGAGAGCAAAAGTACGGTATTCATACATACATATGCATATATGCTTCAAAAGTTTTCTGGATTTTTGAAGTTTTTTGATTTGTTTGAAAAAAAAAGATTTTTAGTTTTTCTTTTCTCTCATTATTTATCAATTTTGTTTGTTTTTTGATAATGAGAATATTTTATCATTTTTGTTTTGTTATGTTTTTTACACCGCATAACATATGATATGATATTATTGTGTAAGAGCGTCATACTGTATATGGCACAATTTATTGTTTGAATTATTTTTATTAAAAAAATTAGAGTAATAACCAAAATACTAAAATGAGAACAGCAGCTATAAGATGGGGAACAGCAGCTAATAACGGTCATTACCGTATTCATCATTCCATAACAGCAACAGCAACAGCTGCTGTTGCTGCTGGGTATCCTCAGAATTTTAAAAAATTATGCAAAGAATATTAAAAAAAAGTTTTTTTTTCTCAATTATAACATTACACTGATAGTACCGCCCCACATTCTCTACAGTAACTCTCAAAAAAGTAATAATAAACAAAATTTAAAAAATTAAAATTTGAATCATGAGAAAATAAAAGGCATAAAGGCTAACGGTATTTCTTACTATGGTAGAAGATAAAGCAAATACTTTATATTACACATTACAGTATTTAAATATTTATGAAATACATATAATAATAAAATGTACGGTAACTGCTCTCTATTAAAAATGTACGCTATTCTCACTGTTACGGTAAAGGTTTTTGCATACAAGTAATACTACTGTAGAGTACGAAAAATGTATATGTAGAAATGCAAAAAAAAAATTTTTACCTACCGTAAAGTGGATTCGTTTTACATACCTATACAGTATATAAGTTTATTAGAGTAAGAAAGAAAGCATTCAAAATTGACTTTTAAATAAAAAAATGAAAAATGACTATTTGGATGGTACAGTAAGATTTTGGTGGTGGTGGTGGTAGAAAAAAATGAAAAGAGATTACAGTAAACTATTACATATAATAATAAAAGAACAAAAAATTTTGTACTTAATAATTACGTGCAAAAATGTATTTTTTTTTTAGTTTTCTATCGTAATTTTTACTCTTTACCATAAAAGTCATACATATGTAATGCATAATACACATATTATGTATGTATGTGTTTTTAAATTTTTACAGTTCTTTCCTTTTTGGTTTTTTTTTGTTTTTCCGCAAAAGTCGCTAGCTAGTTGGCGCAGCAGCAGTAGCAGCTAGACCCGCTGATTGTCGAGTGCTGCGTGGCCGCCGCCGGACGCCGCCACGGCTAGCTGCGCCTGCGCCGCAGCGGCGCTCAACTGCGCCGCGTAGACGTTGTTCGCCGCGCCGGGCAGCATTCCCAGCTGATATCCGTATTGCTCAAAGCCTTAAGAATAAGCATAAAACATGTAAAAAATGTGTATTATTTAAAGAAAGAGAGAGAGAGAGAGTGAGTATAGACCCGTGTGAAAATTTTCAAAAAAATTTTCTTAAAAAATAAAAAAATGAAGATTTTTAAGCATAAGTTTGGCTTTTTCATTTTTGTAATAAAAATTTTTTGGTTTTTTCAAAGGTATGAAATTTTTGAAAATCGAAATTTTTTGGCCAAAAAAGTCGAAAATAAACAAAAAAAATTTTTGCCAAGTTTAATTTTTTGCCGAGAATTTTTTACATTTCAACTTGATTTTTCTTTTATTTTTACAAGCGGGATTAACCGGTCCGGCCCGATCAATTGCGGGACCCGGCCCGCGAGCCACCCTTAAAACATTGTGATCGAAAACGTACAAAATAGAGCTAATCTCAAATATTTATACGCAAAAAAGAGTAGCTCAGGCTCGCCCACTTTTTTTTCAAAAATAAGCACCTTGTGGAATTCCCGCACCGAAAGCTGTGCCGCCCTGCGCCGAAGTGGCTGCCGCGGCGGCGGCAGCTGCAGCCGCAAACGCCGCGTAATCGAACTGTGGCTGCTGCTGTTGCTGTTGATGATGTTGCTGATGTTGTTGTTGATGTTGTGCCTGCTGTTGCTGCTGAACTTGGAGTTGATGCTGCTGTTGTTGTTGCTGCTGCTGTAGTTGTTGCTGGTAGAGCGAAGCGGGATTCTGCACTAAGCCAGCAGCTTGGCTCACGGCCACCAAGTGATGTTGCGCTTGCTGTTGGGCTTGTTGGTGGGCTTGCGCGGCGGCGATCGCCGCTGCGACAGCCGCCGGCTGGAACTGCGCCAAATTGTTCTGCGACGAAACGTTCGTCAGCAGCGCGTTCTGCATCATCGCAGCCGCGTTCGGGAAATAAAGCTGCGGAATTCTAAATTGCGCAAATTGGTGATGGGTTAATCAATAATTTATTTGCCCTGCTGGTTTTTTCATCGCTTTAACCTCATTTTACATTTATTACTTTAATACAATGCCGTTAAGAAAGGGATCCGTTAATCCCATCCGTTAATAATGGGATTTAAGCCCATCACACATTATGCCTTGGATGGTAATACTTGAAATCGGAAAAGTTTGCGCTACCGTTATTGGTTAAAAAGTCTCAACCAAATCGGAGTGATTGCCCAAAAAATAGAAATTTATTTTATTTTCAAAACTCATTTTTACAGAAAAATCGTCTTTCACAATTTTGTCATTTTGTCACTGTCACTACGATTTTGTCACAGTAACTTTTTTCAATTCAAATTTTTTTAATTCAATTTTAGAATTTTATCCGATTGCGACGAAAATATATATGCCAAAATAAGTAAGTTTGGCTGCCCCCTCGCTTGTTGGAAGTTGGCCTTATTATATTTGTGGAAACCCGCCGATGTTTTATTTATAATTATTCAGCCAACAACAACAACGACGCAAACAACAGCGAAAAACAACAACAGAAGGTGTGAAAGAAACGAAAAAGGCTGAAAAGCTAGGCTCTAGCCTTAGCAACGGACGCCAAAAAAATAATTCAAAATTCCAACTTTTTTAAACTTTTTGAAAAAAGTAAATAAATTTCATAAATTAAATTTTTACGTTTACTTTACAAAAAATAAAATGTAATTAACGGTATCTAAATTTAACTTTTTACTTAGTTTTTTATACCGTGCGCCTGTTAATAAAATTTTAGAAAATTCGTTTAAAAAAACTTTTGATTGAAGCTACTATATTCCAACTTACGGTAATTGAAAATTGATATGTATTCAAATACAAAACTTGTCGATGACAACAAAAAAAGTTGTCATTATTACATATTTCATTCATTATTCAGCAAAAAAAAGCACCAACCAACCAACCGTTTAGCACAAAAAATATCTAACGAAACAAAATAAATCAAACCATTCAGAAAGGAGAAAAAAATGTCATTTTTATATGTATCTAACGCAAAAAAGCTGTTAGATTGATAACTAAACTTTGGCACTTTTTTGTAAGGCGTTATACAAAAAAGTGCCAAAATTTAGTTACCAAACTTATAATAAAAGTGTGTGCCGTTAATTTGTTTTAGGAAAAAATGATAATGATAAAACGCATTCCAACGAAAAAATCAACTTCATTCATTTGGCATATAAAATGCGCTCATATCCACATTCTTCACAAACAAATTCTCATTATCATTCAATGATGTGCTTTACGAGTGTTCAAGACAAACTATAATATCATCAGATCAGTGTATATATTATTGTTAAATTTAATTTGAAAATATAATTTTTTGTTTTTTGATATTTGTTATTGTAAATTTTGTATGTAATAACTGATGTCGGATTCACAAAATTCGTTGTTTTAGCTGGCTGTTATCAAAAAAAGATGTACAAAAATGTGTAGCTAGTTGTTTTCATCCTTCCTAGCTGTTATTAAAAGTAGCTGTTATGAAAAAAACAACAAATAATCTTTATTCAGACATTTCTATGGTAGGTAAAGCACATCACCAAAAAAACTTGTTTTTGTGTGAGAAAAGAATACACAAACCCCATTCGTCCGCTCGCAGCTGCGGCGGCGGCCGCCGCCGCAGCTGCGGCCGCAGCGTTCGCCGGCGCCATGGGAAAGAGTCCGGCGGCCTGCAAATGGCCGGCGGCCTGCAGCGACGGAATCTGCTGGAAGCCGGTCGAAAGCGCTAAAATTTCTCCTTCAAACAACAACAACAAAAAAAAGAAGAAAACAACCAAAGATCAAAAACTACAAAACCGAAAAAATGGAAGTGAAAAAAGTAATAGCGCAAAAAGTAGTCGGACGACCAAAAACGAAAAACCGCACTTCAAAAAAATTTCGCCTTTCTCAAAATATTAGTTACTTTTGCGCAAAAAAATATTTATATTATTAGACGCAAAAATATTACGGTACTACATGCCCTGCTGCTATCAAAAGAAAAACTTCATTTTTTTCTTTCATTTTTCATACATTTTTCATGTACATGTATTTTTGAGTTTTTAGAGTAAAAGAAAAAAGTGATGAATTAATCGCAGTACTGTAACACGCATGCGACACATGGTAAGGCACAAAACATATTTTTGTCGTATTTAAGAAAAAATTTCCGCCCATTTTTTGGAATTTTGGATTCTATTCAGATGCAAAAAAGATTCAAAAAGTTCATTTTGGATGCAAAAATAATTCAAAAAGCCAGATTGAAATGTATCCCAATGCAAAAGCGATGTATTTGAATGCGGATGCATTCGAATGCCAGTTACAGTAGTGATTAATAGTAAAACGACGGCAATCATTCTCCACGATGGACTAATCAATAAATAAACCAAGATATGTAAATAAACCCTGAACAAAAATTCAAATAGCCAAAAATAAAAGTAAAGAAATGTGTGAAGAGGTGTTTAGAAAAACAGCAAACAATAAATTTTCGTTTAAAACTTGCAAAAAATAGAATATTCAATTTTCCTGCCTAAACACACCGACGGCTTCGAGTCGAGAGTGAGTGAAACCCTCAAAATGTGACAGAATACAGTACATATACGCCGCTTTTTCACATATGTACATATGACACAAGCGGTCATCAAAAAAAAAGAAGTGCAAATGATGCAAACCTGCCAAGTGGACGTTATTCCGTGGCTTTGCGCCCAAATAGGCGAGATTCACGTTCGCTTTTCGGCCATCGATTATCGGATTCGGGTCCTTGCACGCTTTCTCCGCGTCCGAACGCTCTTTCATTGTCACCTGAAAAAAGATAAGTTCAAATGTGAGAACACAATGATACGCTAAATATAAATAATACATACGTATATATTGCGCAGTGGAATACATTACGGTACAGTAGAGTACAAGTATAGTACGGTGTAGTACATTATGTTATATTACATTACATTACATTATAGTAAGTATTGTACCATACAGTACTGTACCGTACCATACAGTAACTTACTACACCGTGCCAAACAGCGTACAGTATCGTACACTACCATACAATATCGTACACTATCGTACAATATCGTACAGTACCGTACAGTACCGTACAGTACCGTACAGTACCGTACAGTATTGTATGATAGTGTAACTATTTACTATACGCTACAATGCGGTATATGTATGTAGTAGAAAAGACTAATTATGTAAGTGCAAAACAACGAACAAAGCCATAGCCGCGACTCTTTTGCGTCTGTCTGTCGGTGATGACGACCGCCTCTTCGATTTCGCCGAATTGTGTGAAGTATTCGTTGAGGCTGATGTCCGTGGTATGGTAGGGCAGACCGCCCACAAATATTTTCGTATATATTGTGTCTCGAGAACCTGTGATTTGGTATCGTTAATTTAAAAAATATTTTAATTTATCGTTAACAATTAAAAATTTAATTTAAAAATTAAAAAAAAAATTAATTTTTTTACAAGAATTTTTGTAAATTAATGCAAAAAAAGTATGCGGTACCGGTTGGCGTTGTATCAGTGGAAGAGTTCGAAGAATTAGTTCGCCCGACGGCGGCTGCCGCAGCGGCCGCCATCGCGTTGATCGCACTCGCCTGCGCAGCGGTCGGATCGGCGAGCGCGCTCTGGCTGTAGATGGCGGCGGCGGTGGGTGCTGGGGCGGTGGCGGCGGCGGGCATCATTTTCCGCTTGCGTAGAATCTTTCCGCCCAGCTTCCCGGCTGTTGCTGTTTTCGGCTCGGTGGTGGGTGTTGTCTTCGTAATTTTGTTGGGCGTTTGGAAGCACACGGCTCACAACAAGCTATACAAATACGTCTATCTGAAAAACATTACGCTTTGAATAACCATAAACATGTAATATCAAAAAAATTGAAAAAAATTAATTTTCACTTCCGAATTGATGTGACTGACTCAGTCTACCTATGTTGGCTGTCTGTTCAACTGGGACAAAACGTAATTTGTATTACGGTAAGATGTATGTATATAATCTTTGATATGTAAGAACATATATTATAAATGTATAAGAAGCTTTAACACTGAACTTTTTTCAAAATTCTTCCTGTTATTCTTTCAACAAAAAAAGTTCACAACAAATAACTTTGGAGACAAAATAAAACAAATTGAGCGAATAAAAATGAATTCAACACTTTTGACTATTGATAAAGCAAGATTGAGAAAATAACCAGGCAAATGATTGATCTTGTGTGTGTTTACTGTTGCGGCGGCTGCTGCCGCTGCCGCCGCAGCAGCTTTTTGCTTACGGCTGCTTTTTTTGTGTGTGTGTTGTGTCATGTCATCTGCTTGAGAATAATCTGCCCTCAATTAAGAAGCCAAATGGCGAAAATATAAATTTCATTTTGTTTTCTTGCTTTACTTTTTCGCCGAACACACACACACATATGTATATATTGATGATGGGATGATAGTTAGCATTGATAGTTTGCACTGATAGTTTGCATTGAGATTTGTGCTTCTTTCTCCTCATTTCTCTTCTTCTTTCTTCTTCGAATTTGAGAAGGACAAAAGTCTTTTGGCAGGTGTAAAGTAAAATGTGAACAACGATTTTCTTTCCTTTTTAACTTTTATAATTCGTTTCTTTCCGTTTTTTGAAATATGTTTTGTTTAAATTAAACGACGAAAAAAAGTAAAGTTTGAAAAGTGAAAATCAAAATCAAAACTGAATTAATAAACATCCTTTAGCCGATCGTAAATATTTACTGCTTCTGAAACGACCAGTTTAGTTTGGATGTCAAAATCAAACAGTTCAAGAATGTTTGAGGTTGTTTTTTGAAATGTTTGAGTTTGATTCGAAGCAGTGTTTTACTGTTTTTTCAGTAAAAGAAAATCAAATGACAAAATGAACTTTAAAAAAGTTCAATTAACCAGTTCAAAAATTCAAATGATTCAAAGTCAAACTTTAAAGAAAAAGATTTAAGAGGTTTGGTTTAGAAGTTTGGTTGAAACAGTGTTCGAGTTTGAGTTCAAAATGAATGGGCATTTTTTAAATACAAAATTAATGTTTTATTTTTATTCAAAATTTGATGGAAAACAAAAAAAAAGGTGTTACATTTTACAATTTTTAAACTAAAAATCATTATCAATGTGTGCAATTATCAATGCCAAATGCAAATTTAATTTCACCTGTTTATCACTGCAAGAGTGTAGATCGAACGAAGTGTAGATCGAAGTAAGATGGAAATGATTTTCGCCAATTGACAATACTGACGAAATTTATTGATATTAAAATTCCTAAAGCATAAAAAACTGTTGAAAACTTTCTTTTTTTAACACAAAAGTGCAAAAATTGCAAACACATTTTTTTAAACAATTCACGGCAAAGTTAATTATAAAAAATGTTATCACACGACAAAAAATGTAATTGTAAGAATTAAAATTTCTTATTTTTGGAAAAAATGTTCGCCAAAAAGCTACTTTTCTCATAAACTGTGAATTAAAATAGCTGCCTAAGATTCGAAAAGTCGTTAAAATTGATTTTGGCACAATCGACAATTGTCACCCTCTGTAACGATTACAAAGTAGAGGATCGTTTGTTTGGCATTTAATATCTCTTGTTTGTGTTATGTGTGGTGTGTTGTGTGTAGATCGGCTATGCTATATCACATACACACACACACAATGAGTGCAAAAAGAGAAGAGAGAAATGATAAATAAGAGATAAATATTGTAAAGATTTGAAAGAAAAAGTAAGAATATGCTAGAGATTGTGAAAAAGGCGGTAGAGAATATGTGGAGAGGAATGAATATCTAAAGCAGAAAACGCATCGATGATAAAAAAAAATCATTTCTTCGAAAGAAAGCAATCATTTGTGCTTGAAGAAAGAAGGAGGAAAGACAACGGTGATGGGAGAAAGAAAATGCTGCATTTTTTTGCTTTGCTTTTGCTTTCTGGGTCCGGCTTTGGTGTAGATGAAGTAAAGTGTTGAGCGGATTTTGAGAAGCGATTGATATTTTTTATGTTTTTCTCAATCTCCACCAAGAACATCATTCGGCCATAAATCAATCGATACGACGAAAAAGCGATGGCCGGCCAGCCATTTCAATGATATCAAACGAAACGAAACGAAAAAATGCAAAGAATTGAAAATATACATACACATGTACATACATACATATGTACATACATTTAATGAGATTGTCAAGTTTGCTTGTGAGTGAGCATAATACATTTTCCTCTAATTGTATGTATGTGTACATTTTTTACACCAACTAAAAAGCTAATTGTAAGAGGTAAGTTTTTCGATTTTTTTTCGAAATTTATTATGTTTTATGTTTCACAAACATTGAAAATACGCAAACATCATTGTTGTAAACTTCAAAAAAGCAAGTTTTTGAAGGAATGAAAAAAAAACAAAACACGAAAAACAAAATGCCAAGAAAGCAATGTGCTTTCCCTCTTTCCTGTGGCCTAATATGTATTTATGTACAACACAATACATATGCCCTAAAATTGCGAATTGCTCTCGCCATTATTAAGCCATTTATGTATTTATAATATAAACACTTTTCAAAACCCAGCAATTCCGAACAACAAAAGTGTTTACTTTTTTTGCGCTTAAAATTATTATTAAATGTTTGAAGAAAAAAAAGAAGAAGAAAGTGCTGCTTTTGTGAAAGTTTGCCTCCAACTGTTTCGTTTTCTGCTTTCGTGTGGTGTTTGGCTGACGGCAGGTTTTCAGTCATCCGCATTGCCTGCAGGCCGGCCAGCCGAAAGCGCCGTTTTCATTTCACTAACTGAACTGAATTTAACTGAACTAAACTAAACTAAACTGAACTGAACTGAACTGAACTGAACTGAACTGAACTAAACTAAACTAAACTAAACTAAACTGAACTGAACTGAACTGAACTGAACTGAACTGAACTGAACTGAACTAAACTGAACTAAACTGAACTAAACTAAACTAAACTAAACTAAACTAAACTAAACTAAACTGAACTGAACTGAACTGAACTGAACTGAACTGAACTGAACTTAACTTAACTTAACTTAACTTAACTTAACTTAACTTAACTTAACTTAACTTAACTTAACTTAACTTAACTTAATGAACTAAAAAAAACCAAAAAATGAATAAATAAATGAAAATATAATTTAGTAAAAAAATAAATTTTATTTCTTCAAAAATTACACTTCATTCAGCGACATAATTCATTCATTTATTCATTCAAATTCATTGGCGAGAGTGACATTTCCCTCGAAAAGTTTAAAGTTTTACTATTTAACCGAAAAGTTTTACTCTTTAAGCTATATGTTTGATTAAAAGTTTTGGGAGATTTTAGTCTTTTTGGCAAGTCACTCACGTCTCTCTTTCTCTCCCTCTCTCTTCACGTGGCGTACGTGGGAGAGAAAGAGCTGGAACTTTTGTGACAAAGTTCTGCATTTTTGGACAATTGTTGTGGTTTTGCGCTGTTAACAAACAGCGAAAACAACAACAACAGCGAAAACAAAAACAACAACAGCGAGAACAACAGCGAGAACAACAAAGCTTGCTAATAAAATAATGAAAAAAGCTTTCCATTCTCGTCCATTTTCTTCACAATATTCCCCCACAAAAATTATTTATTCTTCTTTTTGGGAAATTTTTGAAGAGCATAAACAAAACAAAAAGTGTTGGGGGGATAAAAGCAAGCAAGAGATTTCTTTCCTTTGCTTTGCTTTCTTCTTCTTTCTCCCTCAATTTCTCCCAAAACTAAATTAAAATTTTTTTAACAAATTTTTTTTATAGAAAGATAAGTCTCGAAAAGAGAGAGAGATACGGAAAGACATACATAGAGAGCGACAGACAGAGAGAGACAGACAGACAGAGATATAGCGAGAAAAAGGGAAAGACAGACATAGAGAGAGAGTTAGACAGGGAGAGAAACATAGAGAGGCAGACAGGAAGACAGCCAGGAATCAGACAAAAAGCGTAGAGAGACAACAAAGAGAAACAGAGACGGAGAGAAACAGAGAAAGAGACAGACAACGAGAAAAACAGACAGAAAGATAGAGAAAAAGCAGAAATATGGCGAAAAACAGAGAGATACAGACAGACAGGCAGACAAAGAGAAACAGAGAAGAAAGCAAAAAATAATGCGATAATTCAAAAAACAATTCAAATTGAAATTGAACTCAATTGTCTCAAAAAGATAAAGAAGAAAAGTAACAGTATATATATATATATATATATATACACTGCGGGAAAAAAAGATAGCCTCACCTGATTTTTGCAATTTTTTCAAAA
>SAUE01000087.1:45218-76649 GCA_009724625.1 Deladenus siricidicola | reverse complement strand
ATATATATATATATATATATATATATATATATGTGTGTGTGTGTGTGTGTGTGTGTGTGTTGTGTGTTCGCAACAATATTGTAAGCTTTTCACCAAAAAAACTTTTTTTTTGTGTTAAAAATTGTACATATCGCCGCGCCAAGACTGTTTGTTCGCCGAATGTTTGTTGTTGTTAGCTGTTGTTGTTATTCAATTTTGTTGTTTGGTTTTCAGCAGTTAACAACAACAACAAACAAACATGCTTTTCATTTTTAGGATAGCGGCAAACAATGTTTTGGTCCCGGCAAACTTGATTATGTCACTTCAAACAAACAAACAAAATGCCAAAAAATTCATTCAGAAAATCGAAAAAAAGCAAAAATTATGGCATAAAAAGCAAAGATTTAATCAAACATTCAAATTTTGCAAATTGAAAAATTACAATTGAGAAAATAAGAAAAAGCATTTTTCACAATCGTGCTTGCCTACTGTGGTTGTTGTTATGGTACATATGTATCAGGGGTGTAACAAAAGTAAATTTGAAATGTCGAAAATCGAAAGGAAAAAGACCGAAAATCGGAAATTTTTACACCCCTCCTGATATGTATGCGTGTAGTACACAATAGACAAAGTTTTCCAAAAAATGAACTTTTTTATGAACTAAACTTTTTTGTGGAAAAATGAACATTTTCACGAAAAAAATAAACTTTTTTAAGAAAAAGGATCATTTTTAAACTGAACTTTTTTCCCAAAAAATGTTGAAAATGCATATGTATGTAAATGCTAAAGGTTTTGAGGATATTATTGGTTGTTCGCAGCTACAGTAAGACGCGTAATGCAGCGATTATTGTTATTATTGTAGCAAACTCTTCAACATAGTTTGGAAACTGAACACTCCAACACCTCCCACCTCGCCTCGCCCCTCGCCTCGCCCCGCCCTCGCCCCGCCCTCGCCTCGCCTAGCCCCGCCCGTCGCCCTCGTCCCGCCCACCTCCTCCACAACAAACGCACGCACTCTGACGGCAAAAAAACAAACAAAATGTTTTTGTTGTTTTGTGTTGTATGTTTGTTGTTGTTGTGTTTTGTTGTTGTTTACATTTTATAAGTGACGCGCCTGTGAAATCTAAACGAATCAATCACGTCACTACAGTAATAATAAAAATAATAATAATAATAATGGCGAATCGCCGCCACAGTAATCATCATCATCCGCCTCCTTCATCATCATCGAATTCGCTTTCGAATTGGCGCCGCCGCCGCCGCCGGCGAAATTTGTCGAAGTTTGTCGAAATTTGCGGAATATTTGCGGCATTTTTGCGCGCGCGTTTTGTCCGCTTTCTCTGCAAATTTCGTAAATTTTTCAACATTTTTTTATCACATACGAACTCGGAATACTGCGTCTAAAAATCACAACTTTTCTGTCAGAACAATTAATCCTTGGAATAAAATATCTGAAGAAATAATTCTCAGTAATAACTCTGAACTTTTTGCTAAAAAAAACTTTTGAAAGCGGGACTCCCCCCCCCCCCAAAAAAAAAAAAAACTCAGGCGATTATGGCGAGGAGAAGATACTGGAATAATCGTTTATTGACTTTAATTGAATTATCGGCCAAAAAATTTCGAAAATTTCGAAAATTGTCAAAATTTTAAAGAAAATTTTTTGTTCAATTCAACCTCTGTCAAAATTTTCGAAAAAATGGCCAAATTTTTCGAATTTTTTTTCCAATTTTCGGTGTTTTTTCGAAAGGAAAAAACACCGAAAATTGTCTCACCCCTGGTACTTTTTTTTCATTATTTTCATTTCTCACACCCTTCAACCGTGCGCCGACATTTGCAGCTCGCACAATGAACCCGGCATTTGCGACTGCCGACATTCGCGGCTGCCGACGTTTGCGGCTCGAGTAAATAAAATTGAAAAAAAATCCCAAATTTTTTTATTCATTTTACTATTTTTATTCAACTTTCTGATTTTTATTCATTTTAATAATAATAAATATAACATTTGCCAACATCATTTTTGTTAAAAATTGGCCGCAATGTGCATGTTCCTGACCACAAGACAATCAAACATTGGTTCAGCAAACTTTTGGACACATGAAATTTCCTCACCACGTTGAAGGTGAAAACGAAATGGGTTCGAACTGAATTCGATGTCAAGGAAATTTTAGCGAAATTTCAGCCAGATCGTTGGCTCGATATGAAGGAATGCAATCCCGACGTTCGATTTTGAACATTTTGTTTTTATGTTTTTGTGCTGAATTTCTGATATGCCTATTTCAGGAGGCGAAATTTCACCCCTACAAACTTGTGTCCAAAAGTTTGCTGAACCAATCTTTGATTGTCTTGTGGTCAGGAACATGCACATTGCGGTCAATTTTGCGATACTCACTTTGAACAGTTTTAGGCAAACCAGACATTCCCTACGAAACAATACACCAAGTTTTTTGTACAGCGTTATACTCCATTTCTACAAAATCACAACGAATATTGATACGTTTACAGCACATCCCAGTCAAAACATATCTACACAAATTTGGTGTCACACAACTTGCCTAGGGTATTGGGAACAAAATAAAAAAAGAATTTTGAGAATTGGTTACGAAATAAAAAAGTTATGCCAAAAATACAATCGGGGAAAAAATTGCGCCACCCTGTACTTTATTAACTACGAGCCGCAAAAGTCGGGGCCGCAAAAAATTCAAGCCGCAAATGTCGGTGCGCCCCTTCAACACATAGAATATTACATATACTGTTCTCTTATCCGCATGTAGCAATCAACATCCCACAAAATTAGCAAAATTTTGTTTCATTTCGAATAAATCAAAAACGAAACATTTTCAAAAAAGCGAAAAAACGAAAAAAAAATTTGTACGAAAAACAAAAAAAAATCAAAGAAAAAATAAAAAATAAATAAAAAATTTTGAAAATTTTCAGCGAAAATTTTTTTTTAATTTTTCGCTAAAAAAAGAAAATTTTAGCGAAAAATTTGCGTCAGAGAAAAATGACGAAAAAATGAATCAGAAAACATTTGCGAATGAATTTTCGCTAGAAAATGAGTGAAAAATGAAGAATTTGCGATAAAATAAAATTTTTAAATGTTTTTAGAAAATCGAAAAAAATAAATAAAAAATATATAAAAATAAATGCCGAAATCCACCAATAGCCAATTGTCACTCACCACACCGGCTCATGCAAGCGCCAATTTGCAGTGAAAAAAGTTCAAACATGTGAAAATTTTCAAACGCAAAACGAATTTTAACTATGAAATTTTTGAAAATTGGCAAAAAACATTTTTTCACAAATAAGGCAATTTTGAAAATTTTTATTAAAAATTGGAAATGAAAATTGTCACGCAAAAACATTCGACAAAAAAAGAATGCAAAGCCAAATTGGCATGTGTATACATATGTGTGTGTTTATTGCAAAGTGCACCCAACTGTGCAAATTGTCAGCACGCAAATCGCGGTGGGAGAGAGAGAGAAAAAGAGAAATGACTACAAAAAATTTGCAAAAAACAATTTTCAAATTAGCGCCAAAATTGCGCGGCGTTTAACTGAGGCGCGAACGACTTTGTGCAAATTTGCAGACGACAAACAATCTTTGGCAGACGATCTCTCCGGAAAGGAAAAGGAGACCTAACTGTAAGCACCAAAAAGATACGGTATCAGAAATACTATCAACAGCACCAAATGGCTACCGTATCAAAAGCACCAAAAAGCTACCGTATTCAACACCCCCCCCCTCATCCACAATTTTGCTGTACCATACACACAACATACACAATTTGCAAATGCAAAATGGATGATGAAGGGAGTGGAGGTGTATGTTGTCCACAAAGAATCAACTAAAAAGCATTTACCATCTCGCGCAAATTGTCAACACTTGTCAAATTAAAAAAAAAGTTTATTTAAAAATTAAAAGAAAAATTTTTCAAAATGCAGATTCTTAAAAATGCAAATTCTAAAAATTGCATACTCTTAAAAAATGTATATTCTGAAAAAATGCAAATTCTAAAAAAATGCAAATTGTAATGGTTCTAAATGCCTAAAAGTGTTTTCGCTGCTGTTTCTTCAGACAAAAACTTCGCAAATTTTGGCGAATTTGCGCAAATTTTGAAAGTGATACTCGTTCTCTCTCTTTCTCTGCCTCTCTCTTTCTTTCTATCTCTCACTCTCCCTCTCTCACTCTCTCTCTCTGTCATATCTCTCTCACTGACGCAAAACGCAGCTAATTTGCAGCGAATTTGTGCGAAACGCAAGAAAAAAAATGATAAATGAAAAAATAAGAAATTGAATATGTTTGTGGCCCAACAACAAACAACAACATTTAGCAAAACAACAACAACAACAACAAACAACAAAGACAAAAGAAAACAACAACAGAACAACAATGAGAAAGTGGTGGTGTTGAGTGAGATTCTCATTAGAGAAATGAGAACGAAAATTTTTTTGTGCAAACACGCAAAGTGAGAATTTGAGAATTGGCGGCTTTTGAAAAGCTGTGGGCCAAACGAAACAAAACGAAAAAAAAGTTGCCGCCGCTGCTTTTGTTACCACTGCTGCTGCTGCTGTTATTCCTGTTGTTGTTGTTGTTGTTGTTGTTGTTGCTGTTGTTGTTGTAGTTGTTGCTGCTGCTGCTGTTGACAGCAGCAGCCATAGACGCGCGCACCAACAACCACACAATTGCAGCAGCTAAACAACAACAGCCGCAGCTAAACAACAACAGCGGCAACAACGGCAGCTAAACGACAACAACAGCGACGGCGGAATGTAAACTTTTTCTTTGTGTTTTGTGCGAAATTCAAGAAATGTATGGAGAAAATCAGCTAGCAAATCGTTCGCCACGGTTAGGGACAGCAGCAAATCTTACAGCTGCGGATCTTCCAGCTGTGGATTTTATAGTTGCGGATCTTTTAGCTGTGGATCTTTTAGCTGCGGATCTTATAGCTACGGATCTGACATCAACGCAGCTGCTTACAGCTTAAAACTGCCGATCTGACATATGCAGATCTTATAGCTGCGGATCTTACAGCTGCGGATATGACATCTGCGGAGTGCGAAAAAATCGGATATTTGCGGATTGTTATTAAAAACTTACTTTTTGAAAAAAAAAATTCTGAAACAATCTTAGGCTCAAGCCTTAGGCTCCGGCTGAGCCTTATGCAAGTCTTGTGGCTATGGCTGAGCTTGACGCTTAGCCTGAAGGTAAAGTGAGCCCCACCAGTTATACAAAAATTATTCTTATTTTTTTTGTAAAACTTTTCTTAATCCGCAACCAACAGCTAAATACGTACATATGTAGAGAACAAAGTTGTGGCCGATAGCTACAGTGAAACGACAAAATGAGAAAAAAAACGAAATGAAATGCCACAAGAGAACGGTGACATATGTATTGTACTTACTGTGCATTTATTTTTAAATAAAAATCTTACGATAAAAAGCAACTTTTCACAAATTAAATTGAAATTACAAAAAAATGAGAAATAACGCAAAAATAAAAATTTCAAACAAATCATATTTCTTTCTTTCTCATACTCTCTCCTCATTCCTCATCATCTCATTCCACTTGTTGTTTTGTTTCTAGCAAAAAGTATTGCATTTTGTGTGCGTGTTGTATGTTGTGTATTTGTGTGATGTGTGTGCTATAGCAAAAAAATTTTACCTAGAAAAAATTATTGAAAATTAGCAGATTGTGTGATGTATGTGTGTGTGTATTGAATGTGTATGTGTGTGTATATATGTGTGTGTGTGTTGATAATAATTGTAATTGTACAGTTACGCGGCTTTCACTCACACTCACTCACTCACTCACTCTCCTCTCTCTCATTGACGGTGGTACCTCAATTGTCGGCAACTCAAAAAACGCACTCAAAACAATCAACGCACACAACATTACTACTATTACTATTGTTGTTTACTGTTGCTGTTGTTGTTGTTGTTGTTGTTGTTGTTGCTGCTGCTGCTGTTGTTGTTGTTGTTCTCAAAACTTCAAAGTTTTTTTGTTTTTCGCATTTCGCGCTGCATTTTTCTCTCAAGCTTTTTGAAGTTTTTGTGCGTTTTTTTGGGTCTCAGCGTTTTCGTCTGCGTTTTTTTTGTAGATGATTTGATTTCTTTCAGCTTTTGAGGTGAGATCTCACCCTTCACAACAATTCTCCCGAATTCCTCACACACAAACACACATCATTATTATCATCTCACATCAACGCAAATTTATTTATGATTTTTTTCTCTCATCTCAAAAATAGAAAACAATAATAATAATAATAACTTGCTTTTGAGCTCTCTCTCTCTCTCTTTCTCCCTCAACAAATATCATTGAAATTTTGCGCAAATATCAGTCGGTAATTTTTGAGCAATAAAAAATTTTAAAAAAAGGTTCGCCGCCGCAAAAAAAAAGTGCGCGCTAAACAATTCACAAAAAAATTTTTGCGCGCGTGCGCCCACAATTCCAGCACAACCTCTTCTCCATTCAACTCGATTGATTATTGAGGATTGAAAATCGAGTAAATCGCAAAAGGAAAATTTGCACATTTCACAAATCCTCAATTAAAAATTTGAAAAATCAAATTTTTATGTAATTTTTTTTTGGAAAAGTGCAAATGCAAATGTAATTGTTTTTCCCCAATTTGTAAATAAAAATTGCAGTTTGGTTTTGGTTTGAATTGCAGTTTGGTTCCTGTTTTAAATTGCGGTTTGGTTTTGGTTAGATTGCAGTTTGTTTTTGGTTTGAATTGCGGTTTGGTTTTAAAATGCGGTTTGGTTTTCGTTTTGAATTGCGCTTTAGGTTTGGTTTAATTAAATTGCGGTTTCGCTTTGTTTGCTCAAAAATATCTCGCAAAAGTTTGTGTGTAATGGCGCCAGAAAATTTTTGAACTCGAAAAGTTCAATCAATTCAAATGTCAATTAAAATTACAATGATCGATTACAAAGTGACGTGTTATTATTGTACATAATCTGTAAAAGAAAATTTTTTGATACATACATATCATTATCATTTTTAACCAAAAACTTTAAAATCTCATAAAAATTGATTGAAAATTTGAGAAGTAATGCTAATTCTCAAACAATAACTTCTTTATTTACTGAAAAATGCTGAAAAAGGCTAATTTGTGATAAAAAGTTACTTCAGAAAGTTACTTCAAGATTAAAAAGTTACTTCGAGATTAAAAAGTTACTTTGTGATTAAAAAGTTACTTTGTGATTAAAAAGTTACTGCGTGATTAAATAGTTACTCCGTGATTATTACCAATTTACTTAGAAAATTTTAACAATTTATTTCGTAAAAATAATAAAATGCACGCAGAGTTTAAAAAAAAAATGCACGCAAATGCGAAGAAAAAAATATTCTTGAACCAAACCACAATTTCTTATATATTTGAAATTTCTAAGCAAAACCTCATGATTTATCAGAACTACGCAAATCTCAATTGTGAGTTCAATTTCGCAAACACGAAACGTCAATTTGTTAACATTTGCAATTTGTTCAAAGTTGTCGAAACTCAAAGTTCATAAGCAATTGTAAAAGTTGTTGTAACATTTAATGTAACACTTGTATACAAAGTTGGTGCTATTGTAAATCTTCAATCTTCCACCAAAACATTTGGCTTATTTTCGTTCGACTGTGACAGCCAATTAAAAAAATCAACAGCAAAAAAAGCAGCGCAAAAATGGAAACGCAATTAATTGAAAGTCGAGAAAATAAAACCAAAACAAAATTGATTTCGAGCCAAAAAATATAATTGAATGTATGAAAATGTCACAAAGAAATACGTTACATACACAGCATGCATACACAATACGCGCGAGAAGACAGAAACACACAAATCGTTTTGCAACACACACACACATAATCCCACACACACACACAAACACAATTTCTCACACACACACACACCCAAAATTACACCTCAGGCGTCGCTGAAACACACATTCCTTCACATATTGTTGTTGTCAGCAACACACATTCTTGGGGACACAATGGACGAATTGGATTTGGCTGCTAAGTAACGTGAGTTCATCTGCGACGATGGTGGGAGAAATTCCCCCCACCCAATTTTGCCCCTTTTTGTGGGAGAAGAGACAACAGCGGCGAATCAGAAACACACTCAGCAGCGAAACAGAAACACAGCAACAGCGAAACAGAAACACAACAGCAGCAGCGGTTTCAATTAATTAAATGCAAAACGCGATTGAATTAAGTAGTCTTACTTTATTTACGATATGCTCCACAGCTTCTCCGCAGAAATTATAGCACCATCACCAGCAACAGCAGCAGCAGCGACGACGACAACAGCAGGAAAAACAGTCAGAGCGGCAGCAGCAGCCAGACACAGTCACAGCTAATGCGTGATCTTTTATATTTGCCTCTGATTTTTCGTAAATATTCTCTCCGAGGGGTAAAAGTTTAAATCAGAAGTTTTCAGTACATTTGCTTTGTTATTTCATTTTTATATGTACATATTTCAAAATGCAATGAATTGCGTTTTGGAGGGAAAACTTTTTCGGTTACGTCCAAATGATTTTGAAGAAAACCAATAAAGAAAGCCAAACCCTACCACAAACCGTTAATAGAAACACAAAAAATCTAAAAAAAAGTTGGCAATTAAAACTATTTTTTTCGGCAAAACTCTCATAAAAACCTAATAAATTTTAAAAATTAATAATTATTTCTAAAAAAATTTATTTTCAGTCTGAAACATGTGGCGGAAAAAATTGTTTGTCGAATTTTCAAATTTAGTTCTCAGAAAGAACGAAAACTTCTTTTCGAAAGCAAGAAAGTTGCGAATGAAATGAAAAAAGAGTATTTAAAAGCGGAAAATAATAATTAATAATTATTATTTCTATTTTTTTTGGAAAATTGAAAAAGAAAGAAGAAAGCAAACTTCGAACATTTCTTTCCACCCTTCTGCCTTTTTTCCGCTCAAACCAACTTCGTTTATGGCAAAAGCGTCGCCCGCCCAACAGGCAAAAATTTGCTATCTTTCTCTCGCTAAACAAAAAGAATAATAAAATGTTTTATTTTATACGAGTTTAATTGAGGATAATTAACAATAATCATAATAATAATAATAATAATGGTGATGATGATGAAGAAGACTAATGAAATTAACAATAAATGGATACACGTAACGTGTTCAAAAATTCGAACAAACTATTTTAAACTTGAATGAACGCAAGGAAGAGATTAAGAGAAAAACTCGCAAAAAATACACTCACCGCCGCCACTACTCACTCATCCAATTCATCCACGGCCACCACCAATTCCGAAATTCGGGCCAAGAGGAGGAAATATAAATAATTCCAGCACAAAAATAATTTCCTCGCTCGCTTTGATTTGAGGAATTGACCTGGTGATGAAAATCGACTGGCTTGCTCACCTTCTTAACTTTTTTGAAACATTTTTTCCCGTCCCAACCAGCACAGAAAAAATATATATTTCACAAAATTTTGCTTCGTGCCAGGCAAGCTATTTCCACACACAAAAAAATTTCAAACAACACATTTACAACACTTATAAGTTCCCTAGCTCTCTCTCTCTCTCTCTCTCCCTCCCGAAGCCAGAGCACACCTTTTATCTGGATGTTAGTGGACGGTTCACGTCAAAACGAAGATCGATGATGGTGGACGGCGGCGGCCGCGTTCGCCCACGGATTGGACGTGTCGCCGCGACAGTCGGAGATGACCGACTCCGGCTTTTGCGTGGTGTAGGGCTTGCGGATCCAAGGTCGGCCCTCCTCGTTATACTTCTTCACCAAGTCGATCGCCTCGTTCAGGTGCGACATCGGCGGCTCCACGAAAATCACGTCCTCCACCGGCTCCGTCTGCGTGCATGGAATGGAGAGCGCACCTTGAAAAAATTAAATTAAAAATTATTAAATATCGTCATGAGCGTGCTTGTTGTAAAGCGAAAAACCACCCAATACACAGATCTTTTTTCGAGAGGGCATAATCCTACCCCTACTGGTCACCCTACCCTCACCCCTACTGGCTCCGCTGCCCAGCTATCAAAAAACTACTCTTAAAAAGAAAATAGACTTCATAAACAAAGCATTTATTGAATAAAAATCCAAACAAAACCTTTCAGCTCGAGCATCGCCTCGGCGGGTATTTGGCCGGCGCTTCCCTCCTGGCGCGACTGTTTGAGGAGGCGGCGCTCCAGCTCGTTGTCCGACGGCAGAATTACGACGCATTTGCGCTGGAAGTCGGCGAATTGCGTCAATTTGCGCTTGCGCGCATCGCGCGACACGTTCGTCTGGTCGAGGATGTAGTTGTGTCGGCGACGGCAGGCCATTTGAAGCGAACGGTTGAGCGCCTTCGCCGTCAGACCCATCACCATGTCCCAGCGGCCCTGGTGGACGCGCCGACGCGCCACGCCGTTCACCTAAAATACGAAAATTGATCTTCAAATTATCAAATAAAATTCTTCAAAAAATTTCTAGCATCTCTAACGCGGCTATTCTATGCGAAGCTTCATCATCGTCATATTTGATAAAAATCCACGCAGGCGAAATACTTTTATTGGGAGTAAGTTCAACCCAAACTCTTGGCTTATCAGCCAATGACGGGCTCGCACATTTTTCAAGGGAATTGGGTTAGAGCCAAAAATTCAAAAATTTAAGGCTCATGTTTATAGAAATTGGGGTCAAAGATAACGGTTTTTGGAGCGCTCTCAATAAACCCCTGGCAGTCTTTAAAAAATCGACATTTCAAAAACCATTAAAAAATTTCTCCATGGTAGGTAACAATAACTTAATTACCTTAACCCACCCCAAGCCTGCCACTGGTGAGTGCTATCGACAAATTTAGCTGATCGACTATGCCCATCCCCAGACCAGCAAAAAAAGCAAGGGAAACCGCGAGAACGCTCTAGATTATTACTTCAAATTTACAACAACACAACACAAAAGCCCTTACCGTCATTGCGCTCAAAATGGTGTCGGTATTAAACAGAATCCAATGCTCCTCGGGGTGGTCGTGAAGATATTGCTTCACCCACGTCGTCTTTCCCGCGCCCGGCAAACCGACCAACGCCAACACGGTACAGTGCGTTTTGTCGGGCGGCGGACGTCGGCTCGGGACCAGGAGACCGCTGCGCCTCTGCAAAAGGCCCACCATCACCGCACCGTCGTACTCCTCGCCGTCGTCCTCCTCCTGGCCATCGTAGTTGGGCACCTCTTCGGCCGGAAGACTGTAACAAAAATGTGGAAATTATTGAAAAAAAATGTAATTTTGAAATATTTTTTAATTAAAATCTAGTCATTTAAAAATATTGTGCACCTTTAAATATTTTTTTCATAAACTCTAGTAGCAAAATGCAGAATTTCGGAATAAAAAACAAAATTCAAAAATTTCAATTTTTACCTAATTTTACTTGAAAATCGCAAAAATTTTCTGGTACTTTTCTTTAACCTAATTTCACTTAAAGTGGTGGCAGATCCTCAACACAAAATCCTGGAAAAAATTTTGCGGGCCATCCGCTATTACCCAATTTAATTTCAACGAGTTGCCAATTATAGAGATCTGTCAACTTGTCTGTCATGATTTGCATGCAAAACAAAAATAAATTAAAATATCCACTTACTACCAATCCTCGACGTTCTCGCTCTCGGGTAAATCGTCGTAGCCGAAGTTCACCAAAACCTTGCAGTTCTTCGTGGCGATATGCGGAAACACCACCGAACCCAGCGGAAAGTCGACGTTCGAGAACGCGACGCCCAAATTCGCGCGATTTTTGTAATAGCGAATTTCACGCTTCTCAAAGTCCTAGACGGAAAAGTTTATTTAAAACGCCGATTCAAAGAATAATAAATTTTCGCAATAAACCGGAATTTGAATGAAATATGCTTACTAAAACGGTGGTGATCACATCGTTGATGTGGAAGGGATCACCGTAGTCCGTGAAAATGTTGGAATTTGCCTTTCGCGCATTCGAACAAAACATGTAGGACAAATTCGACTCGCCCAGCTGAAAAAATTATAATCAATTAAAATCATACAATCAATTACGGTGGCAAACACCCTCGCCAAGCCAAAACAATTTCCCCCATTTTTTGCTGTAAAAAATTTTTTTTGGAAAATATTCCATCACATGACCACAAAATCGTCCTGCATCCGCGAAAATCTATTGCCACTGTGATTTCCAACTAACGTCGCGCAAACTCCAGCCAGTTCGTGTATAAATTACATATTTCGGAAAAAATCTCAACTTATAATCGGAAAAAAATTCAAAGAAATATTCAAAAAGCCAAAATTGTTCGTTCAAATTCTGCGGATAAATCCTCAAAAAATCTTACCATATTTGAGGAGCTCGCGGCGGACCAGCCGATGCGAACGTCGTGAGGCTCCAATTCCTCGAAGGGGACGTGCTTCAACGACAAAAATTCAACAACCTAAACAGATAAAATAATAATAATACGTAAAAATAAATTGCTAAAAAACACAAGAAAAAATATGAGAACTTAAAAAAATATGTAAATATCCTGCAAATGATCAAAACCATTAAAAAATAATTAAAAAATTAGCACTTAAAATCAGTACCTGGAAAAATCCTCAACTGAACTTTTCTTCTTATTTTCCAGTTAATGCCGACGTGAACTTTTCCGACATTTTCTTTTTCAATAATTTTTTCCGTTTAAATCATTCAAAATGCAATAAACTATGAACAGAAATTAAATAATTTCGCTGTCGAGATTACGCCAAAAATAGGGTTTTTTACATCGAATACATCGACAAGAGTCACGCATTTCGCGTCAAAAATTCTTTCATTTCGGGGCAAAAATCGTAAAAAAATTCACGAAATGAACTTATTTTCGAAACTGAAAATTAATTTTCAGCAGTGGAAAAAAGTTCTTGGCGAAGAATTCTCTTCGCGAAAGATTCTCTTCGCCAAGAACTTTTTTCCAAGAATCACTGCTGAAAATTAAGAATGAATGACCTTAATTTGGAAAGCAATCTTCTTCGGCAACAATCCGGCAATGCCGACCGCCACCGATGGCTGCGCCGAGGCGTTCGAGAGCGTCAAATGTTCGTCCTCGCCGGCGGTGTCCATCAACTCGACGGCGTCCTGAGCAGATTGGTCGTTCGCGTTGGCATTGCCCCTCACGGCGCCGTCGCCCACGTCCATCATCACCACACAATCGTCATTCTCTTCCTCGTCGGCGTTGCCCCGAGGCGACGAAGCGTTGGCGGCCGGTAACGCTCCACCGCCACCGCCATCAGCGTTGTTGTCGAATGTGTTGGTGCTGACGAGCACTCCGTAGTTCGACTTCACGCCGCCCCACATCAGCGCAAAGCCGTCCTGATTGTCGGGATCGATCAGCCATTTGTTCGTGGTAGACGCTTTGATGTTGAAATCCGCATTGTCTGAAGAGAACAAAAATATTTTGCCACAATTACAAGTAAAAGCAAAAACTTTAAAAATTAAATAACCAAGTTTAAGCATGCAGTTCCAACAAATTTTCCAATAAAATTTAAAATAAACAACGTTTCTTTATATAGCTAGCTAATAATTTTCAAGTTTTTTTTAATTTTCAAAATAATTAAATTGGAAAATAACCCACAACTGTTAACATACCCGTAGCTAAGAAAAAATTTCGGGGGGATAGGGCGGACCACAAACTTTTAAAATGTGATACAAGGCATGTTTGGTCAAGAGAGAAGAACTTTTTTGGAACATTTCCTTTGACTGCAAATTAATTTTTTTCTACGGGCTGTTAATATAAGACCCACAATTAAAAATAACTTACAATAATCGAGCTCCACGAACTCGTCGTCGGGCAGCGGTTCGTCCTCGATGTCCACCGATTCGCGACGCTTTCCGCCCGCCGGCCGCAGTCCCGCCGCGATTTCGAAGAGAGCGTCATCGTCATCGTCGTCGTCAGGGACGGGTTCGCCGTGAAAGTCGGGTAGAGGCTTCTCCTCCTCCTCCATCACATAGTCCGTCGTGTCGAGCTCCAGTTGGTCATATTCGATTAGACGTGACGCGTCACCGCTACCTTCCATCTCCGATTCTAAAACGTTCAATAAGTAATATTGTCTTTTTCTCCGCGAATTAAAGCAAAGCAAATTAAATTATTAATTTTGAAAATGTAACATTTGCGGGTTTAGCTACGATCCAAAGCCGCCCTAAACCAGAGACAAAGGCTTGAGCGCCCTCTCCACAAAAAAAAGTATTTTTAATCTCAGCAAACCGTTTTATGCTTGCGGATGTTAATATTAAAAAATACAAAATTTCTAAAATAAAAAACCCTGAAATATTTAAAAAAAACCGTTTATTCGTTTCAAAACGTCAGTTGCCCGCTTTAAAAGTGCCTTCGGGTCCTTAAGCAGTAGAGCGGAGAGTTCGTCTTCCTTTCTAAACAATTGCTTGAATATTATTTATTCCGATAAAAAAAAAGGGGGGGGGGCAAGAAATTCTTTTTTGGATTTAAATCGGAGGTAAAAATAAAAAAATTTAAATCTCGCCCCTTCCCCAAAATTTATGAAAAATTTTGATTGCTCTCACCATTCCGAAAGCCTAGACACGGCTATTTCTGTGGGGACATGGGGATGGGGTATGGAGAGAAAACATACGACGGCGAAGCGGATTGAGCGGCCTTTCCCTTCTTCGCAGGACTCTTTGTGGACTTGGTGTTGTCGTCGACGTCCTGCGGCGATCGCTCTTCACTATCGACCGTACTGCTAGACGCGTCGCTGCCGCCGTCGCCCTCTTCTCCAGCCGCGAAATCGCTCGGCTCCACCGTATCGTCGAAGGGATCGTGGGCGGAAGCGTCAATCGGCCGCTCCTCCTCGACCGTCGAAGTAGTCGCCATTGTCGTCGTTTGAGTCGTCATCATCTAACATTGAAAAGTCCAAAAATTACCAAAGAATTTCCCTTTCCACAAAAATTTGTGATTCAAAGACGAATTCAAAACAACAAATGTCAAAAATAAATAAAATTAAAAAACATGTTTACTCTGAAAATGTTTTTTTCAAATTTTTAAGATTCATGAATAAATTTTTTTTAAGATTAAGATTCATGTTGGTAAGAGCCAATGGCGTATTAGGGGACAGAAAAAGAGTCATGACCAATGTTTGGCGAAATGAAAATTTTCGCCAAACACTGGACATGCCCCACATTGAAATTTCTTTGTTTTTGTAAAAACGGCAAAAAATGAAAATTTTAGATTTTGCCCCTCACATTATTCAAAAATCTTAGATGTTAGTCGCTGGTTCGAGACCAGCCAGGGGGACGTGGGACCATGTCTAATTTCGTAATTTCTTTGCTAGTGAACCCAAAGAGCATTTCATAAACTCAGTTTCCACCCCCGATCAAAACTGATCGATTTATGGCATTGTAAAAAATTGAAGGCTTTCTTTTGGTCTTGCAATCCCAAAAATTTTTTTTTCTGTCTATACCAGCCTGCATTAAAACTTTTACACTTCTCAGCGATATTTCGCATTTAACAAATTGTCGCAAATGAAGTTAGCGAAATTAAAAGAGAGAAAGTTTGGGAATATCTTGTCCCCATAGCTCAGACACGAGCCGATGACTCGTGGTCGCAGATTCAATTCTATTCCTAACAAGGACAACACATTTTTCCTCTTTCTCTATTAACATTTCGCTTTTTTTGTTTTTTTTTGAACGGTTTGTTATGCGTTCATTTCGTTTCGTGTGCGCGCGGCACGCAATTAAATAAATAACCTCCATGCTGTCCACTGTCTCTGTTTGAAGCGTAGTCGATGACGACGATTGTGCCGTCGAGGAAATGGAGTGAATCGCGTCGTAATTCTCTTCCACCTCCGACGGTCGTTCCTCCTTGACCGTCAGCAGGAGGGGGTTGGAAGCGGCGGCGGTGGACTCTTCCTCCTCCTCGGCCATCGTCAGCGTGCCGACGGGAAGGAAGTCTGTCTCCGCTCCGCCGTCCTCTTCGTCTCCGACCGTAGCAGCTGCGGCGGCGGCCATAGGCGATACGCGATCGTCGTCAACTGGTGAGATTGCCACCTGTGGCCATTCCATTGCGTCATCAAAGTCATCCGCTTCTTCGTTTACCTCGTCTACAGCTTTCTCCCCATTTGTGATTTCGCTATCAATAACAGCTGCGTCCACAACGCTCTCCCCGTTTGCTGTTTCGCTATCCGTAACAGCTATGTCCGCATTTCTCTTCCCGTTTGCTGTTTCGCTATGCGTAACAGCCGCTTCCGCAGCTTCCTGTTCATTTATTATTTGATCATCCAATATTTCTGCAGCTTTCTCCTCGTTCGTTATTTGGCCGTCGGAGATGGATGAGTCCAAAACTCCCTCCTCGTTTGTTGCTCGGTCCAATATTCCATCGTTTGTTGTTTCGCGGTCAGTGACAGGCTCGATTGCTGTTGTTCTTTCTTCACTTCCAGCTATATCTTCCTCCTCTTTCG
The DNA here is from genome assembly GCA_009724625.1 of Deladenus siricidicola. Taxonomy (NCBI): domain Eukaryota; kingdom Metazoa; phylum Nematoda; class Chromadorea; order Rhabditida; family Sphaerulariidae; genus Deladenus; species Deladenus siricidicola. The sequence goes on along the minus strand of SAUE01000087.1, from coordinate 60,279 downwards.
GCGAAGCCGGTTTCTCGGTTTCAGTCACCACAGTTCCGTCGACTGTTTCGTTCGCTGTGGCCGATTCCTCGGCAGCTATCGCCGCAAAGACAACCGCAGCAGTTGGTGATGGGGACGAATTTTCGCTGTTGTTGCTCGCCGGCCGTGACGACGACAAAGAACGTGGAGGTGGTGGCGGAGGCGGCAGGACTTCCTCCAGTGATGGCGCCACATCTCGAGGCGATAACGAGCGCGCAATCGTCTGAAATTTACGAAATGAATGCGAATTTCTCAAAAATTGTATTAAAATGTCAAATTTAAAATTCTAAATATAACCAAAAAAAATAACAAAAATATAACATATTCTCCGAAACATCAGAAAAATGTAAGTTAAAAAATGGAAAATTAATCAATCATTGACATTGCCAGGAATTTTGCATGGAAGGGGAAAAATTCATTGGAAAGGGAATCGCCAAAAGTAGAAATTTTTATATCGAGAACTAAAAAATCTCCATTGAAGTTGACTGTCAACAAATAGAAAATTGTCAAATATATAAGCAAAACAAACTAAAAAAAATCCATTCAGTAAGTTGAAAGTTAACTATTTATTATGGCAAAAAAACAACAAATTTTAATTAATAATTTAACAACCAAAAGAAATCCTTCCACTACATTAACACTACAGACAAAATAAACAAAAAACAATAAACATACTTGGGCTAAGTAAACATAATTTACCAACAATCTCGACGTTTCCACCAATCAAAAATAATTCCAAAAAACCCCCCGACCGGAATACCCGACAACAAAACGAAAATTTGAGTAAATAAGAGGCCAACGACTTCAACGTATGAATAGACTGAGTACCTGCTTCGGCGGCTGTGAACGCGTCGGCTCGGCCGTCATCACCGTCACCGACGAAGCGGAACGCGTCGCGCCAGCCGTAGGCATTGGCTTCGGCGGCCGGCCGGGCGGCGGCGGCGGTGGTGGTGGCGGCAGACAAACGGGCGGTGGAGGCGGCGGCACCAAAATGTGCACGGCGTCGATCGGCTGCTCGCCGGTAGCGGCTGGCTTTGGAGAGATCACTCGACTCGCGCTGCTCGTCTGCGGCTGCTTCTGCGCCGTCGGCGGCTGAGTTGATAGTGAAGACGGCAGCGAAGAGGCAAAGGACACTGTTGTTGAAGGCACTGTAAGATAAATATTGCATAATTGAAAATTAAAAAAATCAAAGTATCGCTGCTAAAAACTAATCACAAAAGATTAAGCAAATATTTAATTCTAAAAAACATAAAAAATCGCTACAAAATGAAACATTACCGCCAGACGACGGCCGACTTTTGGGCGGCGGCGGTGGTGGCACGCAAGACGGCGGCGGTGGTGGCGGCGACAGCAGCAATAAATTGGGTGACTGGCGCGGCTTATTGAATGACAAACTTCTCTCCTCTAAAACCGAACAAAAAATTCTTCAAGCTTATATCCAAAAAAATGCCCCACAACATTAATTTTTATATAAAACTTCTGTTCGCAATAAAGCCGAATCCAAAATTGTAAAGATTTAATTGTAAAAAATAATTTTTAAATAAAATCATGCCCAGATATATTACAAAAAATAAAAACCTCGCGGAGACGCAAACTCGCGTGGTGATTCCTTCTCGGAGAAGGCGTCAATGCGACGCACCGGCGGCGCGCTGTTCGGCGGTCGGTCAGCCGCGTCGCCCCTCCCCTCTCCTCCGCCACCACTACTATTGGTCTCAATGCAGAGCGGCTCCACGTAGCGCAAATTTAGCGGATCGCGCGGGTCGAACGCAGCGCGCAAATTCAACGGGTCGCGCTCGTTCAGCCGCACCACCGGCGGCAAATATTCCGTGTCGTCGGCCGTCGCCGCCGCTTCGTCGAACGACGCGTCCGGCGAAGGGTGCATCGAACTGTGACGACTTCCGCTTTCGGCTAAACATGGCTTCATAATTCTAATTCGGTGTTTTATAGAAATAACCCTAACCATAGAAAAAATCTCAAATGACGACAAAATTTGAAAAAAAATGTACCAGATCGATGAAAGCGCTTCTCCACGCCACCCAGCCCAAGCGCGCCGCCAGCCATCGCGATGTTCTTGCGCTTTTGGAGCTCGAAGAGGTGTTTCTCGACGGCCTTCTCCTGCTCGGATTTGTACTTTTCCGCGAGCAGGCGGTCCTGCTTCACAAAAATCGTGTCCAGCAGATCGATGCCACCCGCGGCAACCCGCGGCGGCAACAACTTTTGTGACTTCTTCGCAGCGGACGACGAAGACGATGTCGGTGTGGTCAACGCCAATCCGACCGGGACCGGGCTGGGCGTTTGTGGGCTAGCCGGAATCGAAGAAGTCGACGAAGACGCGCTGATGGTGGCGGCCGCGGCGGCGGAAACCGAAGGCGACGGTAGTGGTTTTTGCACGACGTCGATCATCGGCGATGAAAGCGGCGTGGACACCTCGGATTTCTTGGACGATTTTGTGGTGATTGCGCCTTGAAAATTTTTATTCACTCTCAAAATATTCAAAAATGCTGAAAACACTTTAAATTTAAAATAAAAATTTAAATTCAATATATAATTTAATTTAGAAATTTTAAAATTAAACATTAAATCAAATTAATATTTATAGAAAATCGGACGTCACTGTACCCAAGAAAAGAAAACCAAAAAAAAACTAACTTGCTGACGAATGCATGCTCCATTTTTCCTCCTCCTCAATCGCCACCATCGTATCATCGTCTTCCACAGCTTTGCCATCATCAGAGACAGTAGACGGCGACGGTTCGGCTATGGTCGTTACAGTCGTCGTAGACAAAGACGATTCGGCTATGGTCGTTGCAGTTGTTGTAGACGGCGACGGTTCGATTGCGGTCGTTACAGTTGTTGTAGGCTCAACGGGTTCTATCTTCTGGATGGCGTTGATTGGCGCCTCTGTTGCCCAGACGAATTTAAAGGCCTTGGCCGGTGTTTTTGCGTCAGCGGATTCGTCAACTTCGTGCTTAAAAAATTTAAAAATATTCGTGATAACTTTTTAATTTAATAAATTTTTGATTCAGAAAAAATTACCTGGCGTTTGCGACTGTGATGTAGATCGGCGCCTTTCGCCGGCGTTTTCCCGCCGCCACTGGCCGCCGCTGAAGCGCGTTTGGGTCGGCCGCCGGCGGACTTCGGCGTAGGTTCATCGGCAGCTTTTTGCGCGAATTTTCGGTCACTCGTCGCGGCCACTGTCACCTTCGCCTTGACGGGCGTTCTCTCCGACGCGCGTCGGCCGCGCGCCGTCGGCTCGTGCGAGCCGTCCTGCAAGTCGTCGACCACCGACGCGGCTCCAGTCGGTGCCTTGCCCTGGCGGACGGCCTCCTCCAAACGGTCCGCCAGCACGACCTTATTCCCTTTGGCATCGAGGCCGCGCGCCTCCAACTCGCGGCGAAGGCGTGCTATGTCGAGTAGCTGGATCATCACCGGATTGAGTCCGATGTTCTCGCCGCCAGAGCGGCGGCCTCTGTTAGACATTTCACAGCAAACTACTTATACTTACCTGATGAAATATCACCTACAAAAAAATCCACCACTAAATTCCAACATAATATATCGTTAAAATAAAAAAGAAGAGAAAACATTTATGAACATTCTAGGGTCTAAAACCTAAACAATTCTAAAACCTAAGCACAACAATTCGCGAATAGGCAAGAACAATTAACGGAGAAAAAGATGTCATCGACGAGCATGTATATCAATGGTCATGTTCACCAAATTTTTTCTTCAAAAAACTAAAAACAACATATACGACCTAATCCAAAATCATCGGTATCCCGATATTGGTGCCGTACGAAAAGCTTCGACAATTCTAGTCGCACTGAAACTGAAGCAAACACCAAAAAAAATTTTCCCGCTTTTTTGCGAAAAGAGCAAAAATTTGATAATCACAATTTGCAAATTTGGTCAGAAGGCCAGAAACGTTTTTGGCGCCATTTTAAAACGAAAATAATTTCCATTCCTTACCGTTTCAAACTAAACCACGTAATGGAAATTTATTTCACGACCATTTTTACGGCACTTTTACGGCTTCGTAGAGAAAGGTCACTAAATGTTTGGAAAATAATGACGATTCCGGCAGTGTTTTGTTACGATCGAGGAAAAAATTTTTCATTTTTCCGAAAATTATACCTTGACCCCTTCTGGTTTTTAATGTCTCTGGCAGCCAGAAATACGCTTCCGCTGATTTTTTTTGCCATTTCTATCATTTTTAGCACATTTGGAAACCTATAAAACGGTTTTTGAGCAATTTCGGGTGAGGACCGCATGGGTTAATTATACCAGGAGCATACCTGTTCAAGGCTTCTCATTGGAGGGTTTACGAATAGGTTTCAGCAAAAAATCCCAATGTAAGGGGGAATGTGGGCAGATACAAGCCAGACAAAAAATCACAAAATACCGACTTCGACAAAAATATCACCAAAAAGGCTGATCGAAATAACATATTTAAAAAAATGCCATTCGAGTCGTGAGATACGACGAATATCATGAAAATCATACAAAATAAACTGAATTTTATTTTCATTACGAACTGCTGAGTATGGCGATTACAATTGTACACAAATTAAAAAAATCAAATTGAAAATTTTCAAAATCAACAAAAATCATATAATTTCATAAACATGGAAAAGGCTATCAAAAATACGGTAGAAAATGAAAGGCGAAACATTGCAATTAAGTAGAAAAAATTTGAAAATTGAAATAAATTTTAATCAAAGGCAAAATCAAAATTGCATTGCATTTGAACATTAAAGCAAAAATTAATTATTTTAGAACTTTAAAAAAGACTTTTTTTTAAGAGAACTCGACAAAAATTGTTTAAGCAAATTTGAGGAGATATTCCGAAAATACAAAAGAAAGCAGAAGAGGAAAACATCTTCATTTTTCGCGACAGAAAACACAGCTTATTAAATTAATATTAAATTAATAATAAATTAATAATAATACCAACAACAATAATAATAATTGTACTTCATTAATAACCCCACAAAATACCCCCGTGAACACACACACAAGAAGCATTATACCCGAACTTCCACAAACACAACAAAACGTTCAGATACCCCATCATAACCATCACCATCAACGCTATCGTCGGCGGCTTCGTGGTTAGCGAAGCGCTTCACGGCAAATGTGCGCGCGCGCTCGTCGTAGAAAATCGTCAACGGTCGTCGCGTTGTGAAATCGTCGCCGCTGGGAAATTTGAGTCCGTTCAAGCCCAGGCACGGTACATTCACCGTGCCCTGCTCGGCGTTGTAGTCCCATTTTTGGACATCAATCTGCGAGGAAAAAATTGAAAATAATAATAAAAAGAACTATTTACGTGTAGTGCCCTCCCCTTCTCTTCTAACTAAGATTTTCCCCAAATTTTGTCATGAAAATATATTAAGTAATTTGGTGCACGGATTCCAAGTCTAAAACACTAAATGATAGTCGAAAGAAAATGAGTATGACTAGATTTTATCGGCTTAGTCAAGCTAGTAGATCAGGTAGGAACCTCCGCAAAGCGGAGTATCGCTTTAAATTCTTCAACTTTCTTGTGCAGAATGGAGGGCTGAGCTTTTCAATTCATTCCTCGACAACTTATAATTCCATACCAGAGCCCCTCAACAAAAAAAAGTGAGAAAAAATTCTTTAAAATATATGACTTATTTTCACAGGTAAAAATCAAATTCCCACGGGATTCTAAAGGTATTGGTTAAATTTAAAAATAGACTCAAATTGATTAAAAAAATAAATTCTCCAAAATTCCCCCAATAATGAATTAACGATAAAGACATTCATCAAAATCCTCAACAACAAACCAAGCTTAGCAAAGAAAAAACCTGAAGTCTTTGCTGGCCGTCGACGAGAGCAATCGAGACGCTGCGCGGCGCCCACATTCATCGCCAGCCGGCCCGCCCCCAACGTCCCGCCACGTCGTACGGTCCTAGAAGTGGGAAAAAATCGATAAATACCATAGGTACAATGGCATCATTCAAAAAAGTTTTTTTAATTCATCAAACCTTAAAAGCCCAATACAACCGCCAATTTATGTGCTATTTAAAAATTCACAACAACTCATTTCTACCAGACAGAAGAGATATATAACTTGAATAGTTTTTGAATCCAAAAATTTAAAAAAGTATTCAATGTGTGTAAAGCAAAGTGTATTCAAAATAGATTCAAATTATTTAGATCCACTTTGAATACATTTACAAACGCACACAAATTGCATTTGTGTGCGTTTTTGCATGTATCCACGGTATCTGCGGAGAGCTGAAAATCGGGATCCGGTATTCGTGTTACAGCACTGCTCCGAGGAAAAGCAAAGAATGGAATATAAGAAAAAAAACATAAAATAAACACCAAAAAATAAAGTAACCAAATTTAAGAGAGAAAAAAGCAACAAATTCCACCCACATAGGCACGAAGTTGACAACAGCGCCGGTGAGAAAATCGCCGCCGAAATACTCGTAGAGTTCTCCATCCTCGCCACAGTAGACAAAACTACGATCTTCGCTGTCGATTCCGCGAAAATCGCCCACGACGTCGGAGCCGATCAGATTGAGCTGAGAGCAAAACAAGCATTAAAAATTAGGTTCTTTATGGTGTGCTTTTCTCCCTACTCACGGAAGTATTCACTTATGTATTTTTTCTCGACAAAATGCTTGGAAACCCAACGAAATTAGTTAGAATACATCCAACTTTCCTACATATCAAAAAGAAAAGCAATTTGGGTACTTTTATGATATCGTCGATATCACATTGGACGCCCTTTTTGTGCAGTTTTTGACATTTTTAGCGGAGGTGGCGTACCCCAAACACGTGTGCAATTTGGGAGAGGGGGTGGGGTAAAACAACAAAATCAGAAAAAATCACAACAAAATCAGTAAAAAAACCAAAAAAATCATTAAAAATGTTTTCTGATAGCGCAAAAGAACCGAAATTTGAAATGAACAAAAGCGAAAAAACTCATAACAACAACTCTAAAATTCGAATATTTTAGAAAACAAAACTAGAAAAACAGACAAATTTTGCAAAAAACATTGAAAAAATTCAGACTCACAAGATCGGTGCGGGACGTAAATTCCTCGAGAGGACTTGCCAGCGCCCAAACGCGGAGATTAGGTCCTGGAACGCGCCACTCGCAAAATCAGCCACGCTAAAAACATTTCCTTCCATAAAACTAACGAGACAATCGAGGAAGAAACTATTTTTAGAAGCATTTAAGCATAAAAATATTATCACACTTTATTTTTTAAAATGAACTCATAAAAATGTTTTAAATTTTATTTATTACATTTTTTATTAGAACTCAAGCTAAAATAATTTTCAAAAATAAAAATAAATTTCCAAACACTCACTGCGCAATCCAAGTGTCGTAGAAGACGTTCGGCCGAACGTTTCGCTGCGGGACGAGATTCAAGACGGGCGCATACCCGATCACGGCGTTTTCGTCCAGAAAAACGACGGGTACGCGGATCTTAACAGCTCGATTGCTTGCAAGGGCGCCAAAAAATCTCGGAAGACAAACCTCGACAAAATCGTTACAAAGTCGCGACTTGAAAACCGCCTTCGATCGTCGAAAACTCTTCGGCGGCGTTGGAGTCGGGCGTCAAGTACCAGCCGGCCTTTCGAATGTGCGAGCGCAGCCGGCCGCACTCCACGAGCTGCGACTCGACGGCCGCCAAATCAGCACCGACCCGTTCGCGTACCTCTTCAGCACAATGCACGTATCGAGCATATATACAATATATGTATACGTACGTGTGTATATGGTGTGCTTTGCCGATTTTGAGTGGGTACGCTGAAAAGGAGTGAGAGAAAAACCGAATAATATGCAGCGCAAATTATGTTTCCTTGTGTAGATACCACCGCGGAATAGATCAAGTTACATGCACGCAATCATTATTATTGTTGTTATAGTTGGTTGCCCATGAACTTTTCAAGGAAGAGCAGCACAAAGTGCGAATGAGCAAACATTGTTTATTTTTTTCAATTCGATCGAAAATCAACGAAAATATGAACAAAATCTTTAGTAAAAAGTAAAGCTTGCTGATTATAGCCGTGTTCTCTCCGGTGTTTCTGGCAAATAACAAGAATAAATACGAGTTTCATTCGGTAGTGGGGTGCAAAAAAGAATAAAATGAATAAATAGAGCATGGGATATCCTCTTTGACGTGTGAGTTTTGCTATTTTTCGTATCACTTTTTCTTTGAAGCAATTCTCTACCTTTTTTTGGGAAGCAACAACAAAAAAGATCCCCTAAAGCAACGGAGAAAAGAGACGAACGGGTGGAGGGGGACATGCCTGACCGCGCCATCACCGCACCCTAACCAATAGAGGGAGAGAAAAAGTGGGCAAACACAAAACGGAAAAACCTTAAAACATTTTAGGGATCCCGAGATTGCGCAAAAAAGGCAAATCGAACAGCGGGATTCGCCTGTTAGTTGGTGGGGGGTGGAGAGATCTGACGTACATGTGGAGGCAGAACCACAAAGAAGGAAACGCTAAATCGCAAGAGAGCGGAGGAAAATGTTTGGAAAAGCGTTAGAAAGTCGAGTTTGGGTTGAAAAATCGAGACTCGGAACCATTGGCGGGCCCAAAGGCAACGGTTAAGGGGGTAGTTATCCCCCCTTAAGAAGAATTGTTTAAAAACTTTTTGGAAATTTTTTCAGACATTTAATGCCAGAAAGCGCTTCGTAACACCATTAACAACGTTAATGCCCGATCTTTGTGAACAAAAATATGAAATTTTTTGGTTTTGGTGCCCCCCCCTCCCATGAAAATTTTTGGGCCCGCCACAGCGCTCGGAATAATTCTATTTTTTCTTCTCTCGCCAATGTTACCGATGGAAGCAAAATGTTTGATAATAATAATTAAAAAATATCTCACGACAAATGTGACAAAATATAGTGGAGCGCACAAAAATATTAATTTAAATCAACTTTATAAACCAGAAAATTTCCCACAATATTTAGATGAGAGAAAATAAGGGATAAACAAAGTCATCGCATTACCATCATCGACTTTTTTTATAGTACAGAACAAAAAACACGCGCATTAAACACAAAAACAAATAATAGAAAATAGGAACATAAACGGTTTGAAGAAGATGCTGCGACGATGATGGTGGTGGTGGAAGAGGAGACGATCTCGTAAAACAGAAAACGGGATGACAACAAACACTTCTTTTTTTCTTTTGATGGCCGCTAAAAACCCGAGGAATTTTTGAAGAAAATTTTCTAAATTATTCAAAAAATTGTTGAAGTGACCGAAAATTTTTGGGAGCCCCCAACGTTCTTTAGCATCCAAAATTTTGAATTTTTTCAAAAACCCCAGTAAAGACCCGCCCCCTCCCCTCATCCAAAAACCCATCCGCCAATTGTTTCTTAGTCAATAAAGTTTTTTTCCAATTTTCTATTTAAATTTGTGCCCTTCGTTCGTGTCCATGTCCATTTCAAATCCCCCCAAAAAAAGTCAACGATTTTAACGCAAATTTGTGGAATAGTCATTCTTCTCGTTCTTTCTCGAAGTAGTAGTCCCTCCTCAACGACGATGATGCTCCAATTTTAACGGCCATAATTATCGAACCAAATGTTGTGAAAAGCGGCGCGAAGAACACTCATCGAAAGCGAATTTATGCATTTACCTGAAAAGGTCATTCATTCAGTTTTATCCGAAATTTAACAATTTAAAAATTCGTAAAAAATTCACTACCGATTCTCCAACCTCCATGCCCGGAACGGGAGAAACGGCTAGTACACCGACGGAGAATTTTGTTTGATTTTTTAGAAATTTTCAAATATTTTTTGATGTCAAAAGAAAAATCGAAAGCGTTCGAAAAACAACATAACTTTTTAGCCAAATTTTTGTTCACAGAAAATGAACCTTTCAGAATTTCTAAATTTCCCAGCCCGTCACTGTCCACCCGCCTCACCCCATCAATTATTATCCACAAGTCCGAGTCCAAAATAAGTTCGAGCGGATTTTTATTCAGCGCAAACAATACACCGCCCAGCTGCCCCACGAACATTTGGACCGACTAAGAATTACTACCTTGCCGCCGTCCGTGGCGGCGTTGTTGTTGCGGCGAGTTCGCGGCTGTTGCGATGACGGTGGCCCATTGCGCTTGCCGCCGTCGGCACGATTGTCGCGTCGGGCGGATTCGTACTTGGGCTTGTCGTTAGCGTTCACCTTCTTGTCAGTCGTCTCAGCCGGACCCTCAATCTTCGGAACATCTAAATTTTTGGTTGGCAGAAATTTTTGGAAGTTTGCGGCGTTTCTTCTAATTAGTATTTTGAACCAATATGCAAAAAGTTTATCCAAAAAATATAAATTTACAAATATTTAGCCAACTCCGCTCTTAATAGCTAGCAAAAAATAAAAGTGACAATATAAAAATGAACAAAAAACACACCTTCATGGTTGTCATTTCTCGGAAGAGCGGCCATCATGGGCTTGGTNGTGTAGCGTCGAGGCGGCCCGCCTCCACCACCGCCACCGTTCATGTACGTACCGCCGCCGTTGGTGCTGGCGGGCGTGCGCGAGTACAACTTCCGGTTCATCTCCTCGCACGTCTCGCGCAGCTCGTCCATGTCCTTGAGATGTTTAAGATGCATTTCGATGAGGAGCCTGGCATTCCTGATCGCCTCCTTTGTCCCTGTGAAAACGAATCCGACCTTGTCCAACTAAAATCCATAAAAAAATTAAGGCTCAAACATTTCAGCTTCAAATCAATTTTGATTTTGATAAATTTCGAAAAAAAATTTTGGGTTTTTTGAAGACCAAAAAATTCCCAAATAAAATCAAGAAGATTATGGAGACCTCACCTAGAAACCGTGAAATACAAAAAAAAAGAAGAAAACAAACCGCCGTGTCGATGGCATTGCCCGCGTTCTCCTCGTCGATTTGCACGCGGACGACGCCGGACTTGTCGACAATTTCCTGGATGTTGCGGCCGGCCTTGCCGATAATCTGCCCGACCATAGTGCGAGGAACGGGAACGGCGCTGAGCACAAACTCGAGCATATTTCTCGCCTGCCGTGCCGCATCGTCCGTTTTTGCCATCACCTATAAAATTCTAATAGCTAATTACGAGTTACGTGGTTGAAAAACTCCGAGAAATTTCACAAAAAATCCAAATATTGCAAAACAAAACAACAACGAAAAAATGGTAAAAAATCAGAAGACAACGGCTTATTTACAGAGAAGCGGACATGGGACATTTAGGGGGGAAGAGGCGGGCGGTGAGTGCAGTAACCCGGTTCTATTCGTAACGCAACCAAAATAAGAGAACCCTCAGAAATATAACAAACTCAATACAAAAATACAAACATAACCAACTCTAAAATTTCAATAAAACATCTAATAATAAACATATAAAAACATTTAAGAAAAATCTTTTCACAACGAAAAGCAAAATGGAAAAATCGGCGAACCTTGAAGACGCAAACGCCGGCGTTTCGCTGCGACTCGTCGATGGCGATGTCGTCGATGCCGTCGATTTTGCGCGCGTTGGAGATGTTGGCGCCGTGCGAGCCGATCGCCAAGCCCATCAGCTCGGACGCGACGCTGAACTCCTGCACGTAGTTCGAGGTTTTGTCGTTCTTCGACAAAAGCTTTTTCGCCTCCTCCTGGCGCTCCAGCAAAATCATCTTCTGCTTGGCGTTGGCGAAGAAAATGTCCATCAGCAGCTGAGCGCTGTGGATCGCCTGCGACGAAAAACTCTGAAAAAACACACGAATTTTGCAAGTTATGCTCTTTGAATCGTGGCATATTTAAAAGGGGGGGGGAAGCTCAATTTTTACAAGTGCAAATGTTCGTCAAGTTTTAATGTACATAAAAAATGTTTTGCCCCATTTTCCCCTGCTAATGCGACTCGCGCAGCTAACAGACAGACCACCCGAATCCCCCAAAAAATTTGCCCAAAATAGATAAGTGAAATAAAAACCAACACTAATTTTCATTTCTCGGCTTTCTTTAGCGTACTCAACATGAATATCTTTGACCACATCGGTGAGGTCGGCGAACGCCTGCGAATTCTCAAAATATCTTTTCAGGTCATCCGGAACTGCCACGATATGCTGCTTGAAGCTGGCATAGTTAAGTGGTGTCGACGTTTTGAAAGGTCGACAGCGGTCGACTGAAAGAATTTCGCCCACCGGCGGTCCTTCGACGCTCTCCACGGCAATGAAATCTCCCTTGAAATATATATGTACATAACTGTGACAAGAAACATTGAGAAAAATAAAAAATTTGAAAAATGCTAACAATTTCTTCAAATAAAGAACTAAAAAAATAACTTTCACATAAGTTTTCAGCTAGGATAAGTATTCGGAAATTATTAAGTTATAACATTTCGTAAATGAATAACTGACGAATACAAAATAAGATCATAAAATAATACACTATAAATACACTAAAAATAGTAATACGCTATAAAATAAGTACATTGAAAAATACCTTGATGTCTCGCACTCGAACTTTCTGCCACGCAAAGATGTCAAAAGTTGGCTGTTTCACATACGCTTCGATGATGTCGCCGGCCTTTGGCGGATTTGTGGAAGAGAAGTTCTGGTCAAATATGACCGCCCTGCATTTCTCAAAGTCGACGACCTCGTTCGGCTTCCACGAATTCTCATACGAGACTTCGATGCCGTTCGACGAAACGTGATTCACGAATGCCTTCACGTAGACAGACGATGATTGCTTTACTTCAATTTCCATAATTCTATTCAAAGCTAAAATGTTACTTGTGTGATTTTTGCGTGAAAAATGTTAAACGTAAAGAAAAATAGTAAATTTGGCCTTTTTGAAGTTCGAAAAACCGCAGGGGTATATTTTTTAACGAAAAACAAAAAAATCGGTTTTGAAAATTTTACGTCGAACTCCGAAAACCAATTCTTTTGGCATATGTTAAACACAAAACTGGTCTAGAAAACATGAAAAGTTTCAAAATTCCTGGAGGGGGGCAACGTAAAATTTAGCCTCAGAAAATTTAGGCCCACCAAAAAATTCCAACATAAAAAATTGACCAAATTTTTGAGGTCAAAATCAGTTACCCGAGAACTTTTTTCCCCGAAAAACTGCAGCATTGAAGTATAACCCGTAGTTTACTGCATTCGAGCCAGGGTTACTTCACTTCAAGAACGTTATTTCAACTTCATCATTAAAAATATGTACACAGTTAGAGGCTATTCGCTTGAGGACAACAGATCTTTCAACGTTGGTACAAATACCTAATTTCCTTGCATTTGTGCTCATCCTGTGTTGCAGAGGTGGTAAAAATTGCAATTTGCGGTTTTGCAGCTTTTTTGAGCAAAAATTTGCTGATATCAGTAAAATCAAATCTATAAAAGCCTTCATTTCTAACGTTTTACGGGTTTACAAGGTATTATTGCACATTCTTCAAAAAATTGAAAAATTACCATTGAAAATCATTGAAAGTCTACAAAAAGATGCTTGAATTCGAGGATGAGAAATTTTTGATTTTTCCTACTTTGCTAAATTCTTGTTTTAAATTCAGGGCTATCGTTTGACACATTTGCCCAAAACTCTAAAATTTCCTTATCCATAAGATTTATTTCATAGATGTCATAATTTTTAAAAAGTCACATCGATTGTCGAAAAATTGCTTGCTATTTTTCGGTGCTTTTAGCCGTGCATTTTTATTTTGCTAATTTTCGCTTTTTTCAATGAAATATATTAGGTCGGCAACTTTTCCGTTTTAAAAATTTATTTGCGGTTCGTAATACAGTATATAGTAGTAAATATAGTCGAAAAATAAATACACAAATTGAAGAATTCAAGAAGTGACCTTATAGATAGCTATACATAAAATGATTTCTTTCGAAATCAATAAAAGTCTTCAAAGCCGTCGCAGACCTATATGGGAGGAATTTGATTTTGGTCACGAGGCTTTAAGGTTTTGACCCGAGCGCTATAAAAGGTAAATCCACTCTTGTTCGAACTTTCAAATTTCGATGAAAATAAAATTTGCGGTGCGACTCCTTTGTCGAGGAAATGCTTTCGGAGTTGCTGCAGTAAACTTGTTCCGAGAGAGACGTCGACTTGGTCGCCGCACCGCAAAAAAAGAAAAAAAAACAAAAACAAAATATACAATTAAATTTTAAAAAACTGTTGGGGTGCAAAATTCCGATTTTATTTAAGTCGGAATTTTGCGCTTCGAAAATTTTTGAGGAGCAGAGTTCCTGGGGCGCAAAATTCCGGCAATGGCTGAAAACATAAAAATATTTATGAAAATATTTATAAAAGTTGGGGAATTTAAAAAAATATTATGAAATAAGAAAAATGAAATAAGGAAAGTAACATAGAGGGGATTACCCAGGGAAATTTCGAATTTTTTTAAAAGTAGTATCCCCCTTGAAAAATTCCTGAGTATTCACAAATACAAAAAAATTTTTAATTGTCCATTGTCTATTGCCATTGCGTTCCGAAAATCGACAGAGTTCCCTTCGCCGACAGCGTTTTCGAGTTGGTCTCGCCGCGAATAAACCACAGAATTCCTCCACAATTCCCTTCCAGAATACGCGTGAGCAACGGCATCACATCTACAACATAATAGACGAGAAATAACGAGAAATCTTTTTTTATATTCTTAAAACACTAATTTTGAAATAATTTAATAATAAAACAAATAAAATAAAATATAGACCAAAATTTCCCAATAATGAGAGACATTTTTGATAGAATTTCAATTTTTAAATTCAAAACCGAAGCAAAAATTTACTAAAAAAGCTCTCTAGCCAAGCCACAAAACTTTTAAAAAAAAAGCCAAGCCACGGAACTTCAAAATATTTAAATGTTTTTTCTTCCTTAAGGTAAGCTCGTGAGCGGTAGTTGACAAGAAAAGTTCGCCATTGCAATTCTTAAAAACCTCCTCTATAAAAAATTCTCGGCGACGCTAGTGGTAGAGTCTATCGCCCATCGCACAAAGAACACCAAAAAATTGTTAAAATGTTAGTGAAAACTGTGAATTTTGCACGGGAAGAATTTAACCAAACCAAATTTTCATAGACGGCAAAATTGTCTAAAC
>SAUE01000087.1:18730-32427 GCA_009724625.1 Deladenus siricidicola | reverse complement strand
AAAATAAAAGAAAAATATTCCAATTTGAGATGTTTGCATAGTCGTTGTCTCGACATGATTTCCATGACACTTAATTGAAGAACTTGGCGAATAATTTTTCGCGAACAAATTCGCTGTTGAGAAATGAAAACCGGAAACATCAAGAATCTTAAACACACCCAACGGTCCCTGCTATATTTGATTTGCAAATGCTGTTTCCCAGATTGGCGACAATGTATCTAGCCGAAATTGTTTGCTTCAATAATTAATTTTGTAAATTTTTTTCAAAAAATTTTCTGTTTCGATTTTGATAAGCTGTGGCTAAAATTGAAATAAATTCTTGTTTTATGAAAATTTGCGCTTTTAAATTTTACGCGGAAACGGCAAAATTTATGACGATAACAACGTAGATGTTTTTTATAAATAATGTAAAAGTAGTTCCAAATTTATTAACAATTTTTTTGCAGATTAAAGTAGCTTCACGAGCATGGCGAAGCGGGAACCTCTTTCTCTTGAAGATTTATTGGCTAAGAAAAAGGAATTGGAAGAAGCCGAAGGAAGGGTAATGTTTTCAAATTTTAAATGTAAAAATATTTCAATTTTTAGGGTGTTTTATTAAACATTTTATGGGTTTGAGTTTTTAGTGACTTTTAGTTTTTTTTCACATATATTATTTAGTAATGATAATCTAAAATGTATTTTTTTAGTGCGGTTAACTGTCGATATCAATATCTCAACTACTTTTTTATTATTATTACTTTTGTGCGGGTCCCTCGTAAGCTAAACGCGATTTTTTGCGTTTTGTTTGAGATTATGGTTTAATGTTTGTCATTATGTTTTGAGGGTTTTTAAATTGTGAACATTAAATAAAAATTAGTTTTCGGAGAATTTATTTTAGCTGATTTAATATTTTTCATTAGTGGAATGATTTTACACAATCAAGCCATTTTAATAAAATAAAGTTTTAGCCGAAATTTTTGACAAAAGCTGAACGTGAAGCACTGGCTTTAAAGCGTCGTCAGGAAGAGGTGGAACAGAAGCTAAAGCAACGAAAAGAAGAGGAAGAAATACGCAAAAAATTCTTTTCTGCAGCCAAAAAAGGTATTTTATGACTCGTTTTTGGTTATAATACATATAATTAATATTAGTATTAAGTTTTGGTTTTTGGATTTGTTTTATTGTATATTTATTATCTGGTGATATGAGTCTGACGAATTTTATAGAATAAAAAATTTTTAATATGAAAACCATTTTTTTGATAAATATTAATTTAAGAATGAACTTTTTCTGGGATTTTGTAAAAATAAATATTATAGCACATATAAAGTCGTTACAATACTGATAAAAAATATTTTTGAAGAAGGTCAAGATCGTGACGGCCGGTACGACCGACACGACAGAGATCGCCGTAGAGATCGGAGCCGTGAACGCGAACGTGTACGTAGTGCCAGCCGAGAGCGCGTTCGCAAACGAAGCAGGAGTCGGGATAGGGAGCACGATCACGGACGCGATCGAGAAAGAAATGGCGATCGTGAGAAGGAGCACACGCGAACAAGGGATGGCGATAAACGTACTGACAAGGAAAAATCCGAAAAGGAGGCCGAGTTGTCTGGTCGTGATCTCCAGAAATTGCAAGAAGCCATCAAATCTAGATACCTAGGTAAATTTTTCTTTAGTTTTTAAGTGTTTTAATTGTTTGAAAATTTTTTTGATGGACCTTTTTTAATTTTCATATATGGTGTATTGTAACTGGCGTATTCGGAATTTTTGAATAGACGAGAACCGAAAACTAAGTTAGATTATTAAAAATTCAATTAGCAATTATTAGAATTTTCCGGTAACATTTAAAAACACAATATTCAGGTGGACCAAGAGAGAAGCGTAAACGTGGACGCCGTCTTCACGAGCGAAAATTTATTTTCGATTGGGACGCGTCGGAAGACACTTCCAACGACTATAACAAACTTTACCAGAAGCGTCATGAGGTTCAATTCTTTGGAAGAGGATCAATAGCCGGAGTCGACGTTAACACACAGAAGAAACAGAAATCAGAATTCTATCAAGAAATTATGGAGAAAAGACGTACCAAAGAAGAGAAAACGCAGGAGAAATCTAGGTATGCTTCGAAATTATTCAATGGTTTGTTTTTTAAGAGCAAGATGGTGTAATGCAACTTACATCATTTTGAGAGAGGGGAGCGCAATTTTTTTGACATTAACAAACAACACGCTTTCCGGTCATTTCGAAAGGAAAAATATTTATCAAAAAGGGCGTTAAAAAATTTTTGAAAGTGATTTTCAAGGAAAATTTCGGGGAAATGAAGGAATATTTTTTTTTGCTTTTTGAACATTTTTTTGGGCGCGATCTTTAGTGAATCTCAGTAAAATT
This sequence comes from Deladenus siricidicola, assembly GCA_009724625.1. Taxonomy (NCBI): domain Eukaryota; kingdom Metazoa; phylum Nematoda; class Chromadorea; order Rhabditida; family Sphaerulariidae; genus Deladenus; species Deladenus siricidicola. The sequence goes on along the minus strand of SAUE01000087.1, from coordinate 30,060 downwards.
TATGTTTTTTTATCATAAATAAATATTACTGTAGTTGAAAAAATTTGGTTGCCTTTTTAAATTTGTGTCTAGTTGTCTTGAAAACGTTCCATATTTACGAATATTTTACTTTTAGTTGTGTTCTGCTATAAATTGCTGAAAATTCGAATTTTCAGGTTGGAAATGGTAAGGAAACGTGAGAAAAAAGAAGAATGGGACTGCAGACATTGGTCACAGAAACCGTTGGATGAAATGCAGGACAGAGATTGGCGTATTTTTCGCGAGGACTACAATATTGCGATTAAAGGCGGAAGAGTTCCAAAACCGTTGCGTAACTGGAAGGAAGCAAGTCTTCCTAAGGAAGTGCACGACGTCATACTTGAGATCGGTTACAAGGTATGGGATATTTTCTTTAAATTATTTTAATATTATTTCAACCAACTATTGAAAAATATTTAATAATTAGTTAAGTTTCTTTTATGAATTTTTTCATTTATTCCTCACTAAGGTTTGTTGATTAATAGGATGTAATTTTTTAATTTCGAACTAATTGGTTTAGAGAAAAACGAAAATATTAAATTTATAAAGTGGAAAGTGTTTTTGAACTGCGCAAATGAATGTAAAATTAATTTTTTACTTTTGCTAAATTTCGTTTTTGTTATTTTTATTTTAATAAGAATATTTGTGAGAGGTATGAGAGCGGAATTTATTAAAATAAAGATGCATTTCGTATCTTACACTCAAATTCTCGTATTTTTGGATGTAAAATTTTTTGCCTAATATCACGTCTTACTCTTTCTTCATTCAATTCATTTTTAGCAGAAGATTAATATTTATCCGGTACTTCTCAAATTATTTTATTATTTCATTTTAACATGTTTGAATAATTGATTTTTTATTTGTAAATTTTTTGTTGTTTATTATATATATAAGTTTATTGTTTTTCACATTCGGTATATTTCGAAAATTGAATTGACTAAGAACAAATATTTTAAGTGATATGATAGACGACAGCTTTGAGCAATAGTTTTTGTTTTGGTATTTTTTTCTCGCGTATGTTTGGTTTATACATCTATTCTAACAACAGTATAAGGAATGCCTTTACTTTTGTACAAGATTGTGTACTGCTCTTTTTATGTTTTTTTTTGTTTGCTGTCTTGTCGGTCTATGCACTGTCCAAATTTGTGCTGTTGTATGTTGCTATTTATTTGTTGTTTATGGTCTTACAATTTGTTATATATTTAATGTTCTATTTTGTAGTATTAGGAAGCTAGTTTTATTAAATCACATAGCCATGGTGGGTATTTTTTAGTACTATATCGATTCGTTTTTTATTTTGACTAAATTTTTCAAAGAATAGGAAATAGGTTAAATTTTTATTTTATATAATAATTTTCATGTAGTTTTATTCAGGGATAATTTAACAAGAAAAATACGTTTTTAAAATGATATGAAAATTGTTTGGCAGAAATGACTTTGAACAATTATCGCAACGGTTTCCGTGATTGATAAAATTCAGTTGCAATTTTAAGAATGTTTTCGAATTTGTGTTTAGGTGATTTGATTTTATGCGCATTTAAATTTTTGTTTTTTGTTGAATTTTTTTCCAAAAAACATCACATTGGTTGGCAAAAAAAATTGCAGAACAATTTGCATTAACAGTTGGAAAAATTAAAATTTCCACTATATTTTAAATTTCAATTTGCTTAATGATGTCTTTATTATAACTTTGTCTATGTATTACGTTTCTGATAACTGCACTCTGAATTTAGTAGTGACAAATTAATTTTATAACTGTTGCCGGTGTTTTGTGCAAAGTGTGTTTTACATCACATAGAAAACGGGAGAAATGCATTTTTATCGATAAAAATATTACACTATTTTCACATGACGATAAAAAGAGGACATTTATTTTTCCACTTTTTCTTGCATAAATTTCTTTCATTGTAAATACTACGTTTACTTTGGGTTTAATGATGTATTTTTTTTAATTAAGGTTTTGTTATGTACCGTCTCGTATTCACTTCTTTTTTTCTCTCGTATTGTCTTTTTTACATATCACCAATAGTATGCATTTTTTACGTGGATTTTTCTGCAAACGCGTGAAAGTTTGAATTGTTTTAATGTTAAAATTTTCAACTCATGAATGTGTCGAATCTTTTAAAGGAAAGGAAAAATTGGGTGAGAAGTTATTTAAAATTTGGTGAAGAAGGATGATGAAAATAATTGACTAGTATTTTCTGAGTAGAGCGGTAATTGCGCACAAGCAATATGAGTCTTAATCAACATTATTTAAATTACTGACAGTATATTTGGCTTTTATAAGTGCACTCATATTTTAAATGGAAGTGGTAAACATGTTTAGCAGTCATAAAATCAAAAAGTAGCGGCTGTTTCGACAATTTCGGTATGTAAGTGTATACCAATAAATAAAAAGTTTGATACATATTTACGCTATTTTACATCGCATACTCGCAATAATAAATGGCCTGCCAAACGAGTCTAAAACAAAACTTTAGAAATAAGGCATGATGTGATAAGATAGAAAGAAGTATGTTTGTCGTTAAACGAATGCGTGTCTTATGCGTGCATATTTGTGTTGTTAGTTGAAAGAAAGTGCAAGAATGTGACACAAAAGACAACAGAGGCAATGAAGATGAAGGTTGCTTATTTTTTTATGTGCATTTTGTCTCTTCATAAAAATTGCTTTCGTTTTTTTTTTGTGTTTATGTCTAATATATTCTGTCACGCAACAATGACACCAACCAACTACGTTCCAAATTTCGGAATTTGATGCAAAATTAAGTATGAAATATATATAGGGAATATGGCGGGAAAGTATGAAGAATTTGTAATACTCAAAATGATATTTAATACTGTTATGTAATGAAAATCAGTTTTTTGGAAGAATTTTTAGTACAGTGAAAATGATAATGAAGCTGTTGCGTGTAAAAAATAAAGGCCATTAGATATATGTATATTTTTATTTGGGTCTTGAAATTATTGCAGCAAGATCATATCCACGCTTTTTCTCGAGTGTACTGATTAATTTCGTTCTATTTAGGAACCGACGCCGATTCAACGTCAAGCAATTCCGATTGGTTTACAAAATCGCGATATTATAGGAGTTGCTGAAACTGGTTCTGGAAAAACAGCGGCATTTTTGATTCCATTATTGGTTTGGATAAAAACCGTACCGAAAAAACAAAAGAAAAATCCCGATGGAACTGATTATGAACAAGTAATTTTTTTAATTGTTTAATTAGCAAAAGTAGTAAAAACGTTTTTCTTACATTTGTTTATGAATAGCGATTTTGTAGGGTCCGTATGCAATTATTTTGGCTCCAACGCGTGAATTGGCGCAACAAATTGAGTTGGAAACCCAGAAGTTTGGGGAACGACTCAAAATTCGTACAGTATCGGTGATTGGTGGTGCTTCTCGCGAGGATCAAGGCGTTCGCTTACGCATGGGTGTTGATGTAAGAATTTTTATAAGTTTTAATTTTGTCTCTGAAAATCAGTCATTGATTCAGTCTTACTTTAATGATTTTGAAACTTCAACTTGGGTTGAGCTCTTCCAAATTTTTCATTTGTAAATGATTTATTTTAAAGTAGGAATCTACGCCTATTGGGGTCGGATTCAAAATATGACCTTTTTTCGAATTTCGCACTGCTCGGATGCAAGTTGCATTATAAGGTTTTATTTTGTTATTCTCGCTGCTTGAAAAAAGACAAGCGATATACATATAAATGGTAAATAAATAAATATTGTAGATTATTTATAAAAATTTTTAGATAGTAATTGCAACACCAGGTAGATTGGTCGATGTGTTGGAGAATAGATACTTGTCGCTGAACTTATGCTCTTATATAATTATGGATGAAGCGGATCGCATGTTAGACATGGGTTTTGAGCCAGACGTAACTCGAATTTTGGAATTTATTCCTGTGACGAATTTGAAGCCAGATACCGAGGAAGCGGAGGATGAAGTGAAATTGTTGGAAAATTTAGCATCTAAAAACAAATACAGACAGGTTATTTTTGAATTGAATAATGTGAGGAGATTTACAATAGTTGGAATTGGAATTATTACTATTATGTAAATAATAATTTTTGGAATTATAATAAATTTTTGGAATTTAGTTATGTCATGTTTAGACAGTTATGTTTACTGCAACTATGGGTCCCCCAATTGAGCGGTTAGCGCGTCAATTTCTTCGACGGCCGGCTGTCGTCTACATCGGTTCAGCTGGAAAACCGACAGAACGTACCGAACAGATTGTTTATATGATGAGTGAGGAGACTAAACGCAAGAAATTAGTCCAAGTTTTATCCGACAAGTATAAACCACCAATTATTATATTTGTTAATCAGAAAAGGGTATGATTTTTTGGATTGCCGTTGTAGTTAGGCAGTCAATGTTATGTGCATCGCACTTTTTTTTAATTTCTTAATAATTATGGCATTTACCGCTTTTTATTACATTCGCATTTTTCTTGCACACGTTTTCTGTACTCTTGAAATATATTTGGTTTAAATATATTTTAGCTGAACAGTAGACGTAATATTCTGTTCTACTACTTCTACTTGACCTTCTTCACTTTGAATGTTTTATTTGCATTTCAGGGTGCGGATATGCTTGGAAAAGGACTTACAAAGCTCGGCTTCAATCCATGCGTGCTGCACGGTGGAAAAGGGCAAGAAGCACGTGAGTATGCTCTTGAAGCATTGAAGAATGGCTCTCGTGACTTACTTATTGCAACGGACGTTGCTGGACGTGGTATTGATATTAAAGACGTGTCGTTGGTTTTGAACTACGATATGGCAAAATCGATTGAAGACTACACACATCGTATTGGAAGAACAGGTATTTTTTATTTCTTATATGTATTTGCTTAGTTCATGTTTATTTGGTAAATTATTGCTACAAAGTAATACTGCAATTTATTGATTTTTGGAAATTTATCGTTGTGCAAAATTCAAATTTTTATATTCATAATGTGCAGTTTCTCCCAGTGTACTTTATTCAAATTAATTTTTCAAATTCTTTTTGTTTTTTTCTCGTTTGAATTAATCAAAGAATAATTTTTAAATTTAGCAGTGTTCATTACTACTTTTGGTTATTATTAATAGTTAGAGAAATATTTGCTTTTTGTCGATGTTATCGTTATCATTTATTATCGACTAGTGTTTTTGCGATCTATGAAGACATTTTGCAAAAAAAAATTGAAATTTATTTTGTCATCTGAAGAAAAATAAATTGACATTTTTTCGAAAAACATTTGTTGTTAGTGTCTGGAATACGATTTTTAAAATTTAGGACGCGCTGGAAAGACGGGCAAAGCTATTACGTTTTTGACGCCCGAAGACAAGGAAGTGTTTTACGATTTGAAACAGTGCTTGTTGGAGAGTCCGGTATCTAGTTGTCCGGCGGAATTATCGAATCATCCCGATGCTCAAAATAAGCCCGGAGTTTTTGTACCTAAAAAGCGTCAGGACGAGACTCTGTTCCGTAATTAATTCGTTGATTTTTTGAAACCATTTTCGGTTGTTTGCTTTTGTTTTGATAAATAGCGAATTATTTGTTGAAACAAAATTTGTAAATAAGTTGGAAGTATTTCATTTCATTAAGTAGATTTTAAAGCTGTAAACTTCAATTCTTACTCTCTGAAGCTTTGAAATTTTCAACATTTAAAATCGAGATTTTTTGAAAGTAATGAAAGTCGTTTTAATTGTAAAATCTATTTGATGCGAAATTTTTTTTAAATAAATGATTTACATAATTTATGTGCTAACTCTCCAAGAACTGTTGATTTTATTAACATAATACTTTTTTAATGATAATCAGCATTTTTTAATTGTAAATTAGCAACAGAAAATTACAAAAAATGGTCGATGGCGCAACTACGGGCGTCGTTGGGAGCGGTACCGAGGATGATTGGCCGTCGCAGAACTTCCGTGACCACGTCATTCACAGATTGTAAGTGATTTCTCCGTCGTGATATGTTAAGCTGAGACTTTTTTTAGAGAACCTGAGCTAGCTCGAAATCGGCAACATGCACCAAATTTGCCCGTACCCGGTGACGCCAGACAAGTGGAGGAATACGTTTTTCAGAAATGCAGCAGCAAAGACGAATATATGAGGACTATTGCAAAAGTATTTAAATTTTTATTTTCGCCTCAAAACGATGTAGTTTCGTTTCTGAGAATTTTTTTCAAATCCAATACAGTACCGCGTAGTGCTGTAACTTGAATCCCAAATAGATTTACGCATTTGTATTTAAGTTACAACGCTGGTTGCTAGAAAAAAATTTTGGGTGCAAAGCATTAATTTTTTGTTTCTTTATATTGGAATTCCAGTTGTGGAGGGTATTAAGCTTTTTGGGGAAAAAGTAAAATTAAATAATTTCTTGGAAATATTTTACTTGAAATCTGCCCAACAATAAAATCTAAAAAATTTCAAATTAGCCTCTTTTTTATTGAAGGCTCAGGTGATAAATACAAAAATTTAAAAATGGCCATTTTGGGTTTAACATCATTATTTTATTTTGACATCTAAACTGTGACGTTTATTGCGTGCGTTTATAGGTCATTAATGCGATTAATTGCAATTCAAAAAGCGCTGGAGTACCAAATGCTTTACATCCTGCGCATTTTAACAATCAAAATAATGGCAGCAATAATTGTGCAAATAAGTCATCGCCCAACTCGCAAATGCAATCGCTTTCCCAACAACAACAAAGTTTTAAACCACAGGTGAATTTTGAGATTATTTTGTTTGAATTTTTATTTGCGCTTTTAGGCTGTAAAATAAATTGAATTTTTGTGATGATTTCAATTAATTTGTTTGGTTTGTTAATTTAGATTCCGCCTGATCCGCAGCCCACTCACCAGCAACAAAACATGAACGTCACAACAACGGTCGCCACTACGTGCCCGGCTATTTTGTCTGCGCCGGGCTTGCAGGCTTCCGCGATTCCGTCTACACCCTTTCAACAAATGGGTCAGCCACCGCCGATGATGTCCTCGGCGGCGGACATGATGCAAATTGGGTCTGGGCCGCTTCAGAGCCAGTCCATGTCGGTGTCAGCGCATTCGATGAGGATGAACAGCGGCTCGCCTCCCCAGCAGAAACCGCAGCGGGATCATGGTGTGAACGGTATGACCAGCGGAAATGTGGGCAGCACACCAACTCCGGTGCAGCAGCAATATTCATCCGATTACATGACTCAATCAGGCGGATATATGCATCAACAGCCATATTGTAAGAATTGATACTCTAACAACCAATTCAATTTTTCATAAAATTTTAAATTTGTAAATGTTTTAGTTTTATTTTTAAATAATTTTTGGTGTATATGTGTCGAATATTTTATCATCTTTCATTTTTAATTTTAACTGATTTTTTAGATTCTGATGTTTCACCAGTCCAGGGCCTTCTCCAGTCTGGAAGTAAGTAATTTTATTTGTTTTTAGTTTTTGCAACTCTAGCATTTGTTATTTTAGTGGGGAATTATCCTGTACAAGGTCGAGTCATTCCTCACTCTACTTTATCCACTGCAAAACTGGAACCCGGCTCACAATCCGGGCTAATGGATGTGTCTCCGATTCCGCAGACTGTAGTCGGAAGTGCGGGCCAGCCGCGAATGCAACAACAACAGGATCAGCAGATGCTGCAATCTCAAATGCGGAATTCCCAGCCATTGATGCAGCAGCAAACGCAGCACCAACATCAACAACAGCGAATTTGGAACGGGATGTCGTCACAGGAAGCACAAATTATGCAACGAAATAACTATCAGCAACAACAACAACACCAATTACAAAGTCAACATATGACGACGTCTGGCGCTGGTGGAATGTATGGTGGAGGTGTGATGAACCCGATACAATCGCAACAACAACATCAATCCCAAATGGCCTACAATAGTGGAAGCTACCCATATATTGACTATGGAGAACTACCGCCTGAGACCGTTCAAATGCTTCAGAGCTTGGGAAAAGACAAGAAGCTATATTACGATAAGGTGATAGCTCTTCAAAGCTACATTCCCTTGCTGCGAGATCGTCAACATCAGTATAAGATCAGCGGATATCCGCAGATGGTGCCTCGCATAGATTTTGCTTTGGACTTGTTACGCTTTGCAACAATTGGTAATATGGATCATATTAATGGCGTTGAAACAATGATTCGAAAAATGATGCAACATAGCGTTCCGAACGTAACAAATAGCAATGTGAATTCTGCAGCTATGGACGTCTCTTCATCAACTGCTGCCTACTCGACAGTGGGTCAGACAATAACGCCAAAACAAGACGTATATGCGTCGCCACAACAACAGCAGCAGCAAACAACAATGGGTAATAGTGTTAATGGAAGTTGGACGGCTTGGCAGCAACAGGATATAAAACCGCAGATGCTACACCACTCTTCTGCAGCACCGATGGCACATCAAACCGTGACACATGGTTCCACGGCAGCGTTTTCATATGGCGGGGCGCCGTTTGGGTCAAGTTCCAATTCCGTTCGTCCAGCTCCTTATCCGATACCTGCAGCGATTCATCAAGGAAAATACGGTACAGCTATGCATCATCAGCAACAACAACAACAGCAGCAGCATTATCAACATCAAAATGCGATGTACGCACAGCAACACCTTCAACAAAATCAAAACCAAGCGATACCAGTGCAACAAAATCAACCACCTTTGATGCGCCATAGCAGCAGCGGTGGAGTACCCAGTAACAATAATATGCCGACTCACCAAGCAGGATTGATTGGTGCACCACACGTCGGCGTTGGTGGACAAAGTGTTGCAGCTATGATGAATTTGAGCGCATCATCTGCCGCACCTGCTGCTTATCAAACTAGTGGCACAAGCGGTGGCATTGTTAGTGGGATCGGCATGGACTCAGCTTCAATCATGATTGCCGACACAACCGTCACAGCAAACACCCCCAACCTGAATTTGAACGGCGGTGGTTATGTTGGCGGAGTCAATGCTCCAGCAATTCCGACTTCTGCAGATGAACTCTACGCGATGGATGATCTTTTGCCAATTCCGAGTGAGGCAACTAATCTCAACAATATTACAGCTGCTATGGATTCCACATCTTCCTCTACTGCGACAACTATTTTTGCGGGTCCTGCAATGTTTGTAACCACCTCACAACTTAATGATGGTGTACGCCAGGAATTCACTTCATTGGAAGATCGAATTTCTTTGGACCAGAATGTCGAATTAACGCGCGATTCCCAAGCTTTTATTGTGCGGTGTTCTTTACGTAAGCTTTCTATTTTATAACAGAATTTTCAAGACAAAGTATTGGTGCAGTGTTCCATTTATCGGATATATTACAGGAAAAGAAGAGGCGCCCGCAATTCGTATCCTCATACCACGGAATTATCCAACATCATTTCCAGTGGTTGAACGCAGCTCGTCTGATCTGGGTGAGTCGAAACATTAGATGTTAAGGTTTTTGTCGTATTTTTAATTGTTCCTATTTAGACTCTTTTTACTACGATGAGCTCAACAGTGCGGTTCATGAACAATTTAATAAATTTACACCCAGGACCATTACGGAAATTATCAACAGCTGGGTAAGATTTATAAAATTGTAAATTACACTCGAATTTGCTGATACAAAATTTTGATATGTTATTCATATTTTTAACATAAACAATAAAGTGGTTTTCAACCGACATTGAACTTGAACAAAATTTCAGGAGCAAACAGTACAACGCTTTTATAATCTTATTCCGGTGGCCAACAATTTCGACGAGTTCCCCGCAAGTTTTGGCGATGTCTCAACATAGTAGTTGATTATTTTTATTTTTAACCTCATAAATTAACGGTTCTTCTTAATTTTACATGTGTATATGTGTATTCTTTCGAAAATTTATTGAAAAGAACATTTTTTTAGTTTTTTTAGATAGCAAATAGATTTATACTGTTTCCCGACAAGACCAGGTTTTTATCTGAGAATATACTTTAAACTTTTCAAAATTGATATTTGAAGTTTTCAAATTTAGTCCTAAAGGGAAACTTCCGTAATATGACTTTGGTTGGTGTGCAACTCTGGATTGTGTTAGCCCCGCCTCTTTTAAATTCTATTAATTTTAAGATTCTCGAAACTTCATTTTTCCTTTTACTTTATGCATAGTCGAAACTTCAATTTTTACTCTTAATGGAAGCAAATTTTGAGTTTGCTGTACCAGTGGCTTCGTCAGCGGGGAACTCCACTCGCATGGGATAATTTCGAATTAAAAAAGTTTTTGACTTTTTCACATTGACGAAATTTTATGTATTTTCCCAATTCCTGGCTACGCCACTGCATTGAATATACAATTTCTAAATTACTTTGCATTCTCATGCAATTACGAATACGAATTCAGAAAATTTTAATTGCAAAAGTCGAAATATTTTTATTGCATATTTATTTCTTAAGATTCTATAAATTCTAGATTTTGTTAAAAATTTTAGTTGTTATATAGTTTTATATTGTTATATTGTTTGGCTACAAATTTTGAGTTGTATTGCTAATCGACAAGCGTGAAAAATTGTCATAAATGTAGTCGGCTATATGATTCAATTAAATTTCTAACCAAACGCACTACTTCAAAAATACCCAACTTATTAGATTTAGTTACTATTTGAAAATTCGTTAGATTTACTCGAGATTGTTGGATATATTTCAAAATTTGTTACCTTTATAATTTGAAGTTGTTTAAAAGGTTTAAACATTTTTATAAAACGTCAAGTATCGAATCGTAGTTTAGATTTTGAGTAAAAACGATCTGGTTATTGAACTTCTATTGGATTAATTCCGCTTTGTAAATTGTATAATTTCGATCATGTATCTTATTCACACACGTACTATTTTATTTTTTAGTCATTCCATTAAGTGATAAATTTATTGTATGCTGGTATATAGTGTTCATCTTGTTCAAATTGCGACGAGGTGGGGTGGAGGAGAGGGTATAATGACACACATTGTGTCACCATAAACGATTAAATGCAAAATAATTCAATAATAAGAAATAATTGGAGACCGGCTTTTGAAAAATCACATCCGTGATCAACCTTTTTAAACATTAAAGACCTTTTATCTGCAAAATCCCTCTGCAACTTTACTGCAACTCCCCAACTCCTCGTTAAAGCACATATGTACTCTCGTTATAATTGTCAGTAGGATTTAGTTTACTGGTTTCAAAATATATTGGTAGGTGTTTTTACGTTGCGGTCAAACCGATAATTAAAATTTAGAATGTAATTAGGTATAATTAAGGAATATGGTTACCAACCGAAATCGCCCAAAAACAGTTCTATAGGTTTCCAAATGTGCTAAA
>SAUE01000086.1:90869-102060 GCA_009724625.1 Deladenus siricidicola | reverse complement strand
CAAAACGGATTCAAGTCCCAGCACTGGTTTGGAGTAATTAACTTATGTTTATGGTCTTTGAACGTTGAACAGTTTTTGTTTCAAGTTGAAATGCAAGTGTTGAAATGAAATGCACTTTCAACCTTTCAACTTGACGTGGTGATCATACTTGAAGAAATTGAATTCTGAATTACGCAAAAATGAAGATGACTTTTGTGAAGTCGAGTTTTTATTTTTTACGTGGTGGGCGATAATTTAAATTTGATATTTTCTCTTTAATCGCACTGCCTTGATCCCCTTATCCATTATTCGCAATATCGAAAATCTAATTTTTTGTTGTTTCCGAAAAAAATTGGGTATCTGTAAAATTTGCATATTTATATGCACTAAGCAGGATTCTAATGACGTATGAAATGTGTAAAATGGTTGTGTCAATCGACTCAAATGTTTTGGTCCAAAATTTCAGAAAAAATTACAATAAATACAGCAGCGATGATGTACGCGGTAAAAGAAGGCGTGGAAAAGTGGAAAATTGCATAGCTTTAACAAAAATTAAATTAACTTTGGACGAACTAAGCGAATAGCACATATAGCTGACAACTTTGCCAACTTTTGATCAACTTACAAATTTTTCAACTTACATACATATTTCTTGTTAGGTTGATATTTCATACATATGTATAGACTAAAATCACATTTTTCAGTAATCTAGTGGTGCCCAAAAAATCTTCTCCCTAAAACCCAAACCCGGAAATTTATTTTTCGCCTTGCGATACACATTACACAATTTGTTTTGCCATTTTTTAACACAATTTTGCCATTTTTGATGGATTTTTATATTTTGCAAAATTTTGCAAAAAAGTATTCCAAATTTTTGCAATCATTATTAAGCCCCCTTAATCCTGCATTCGTTTTTTCCCAGTTTACTCCAAATTTTTTTATTGTTTCATTTTTCTATTCAAATGGTTTACGGGTAAATTTAAGAACAAAATTATAGGGAGGCAATATTATATGTACAGAACACAAATTCTCGAAATCGTTATGTAGTAAGTATGATTGTTCATTTCTAATATTTTAAAAACCATGTTTTTCACGTTAAAACTCATCTTTTCCCATGCGAGAATTTTTTACCCGTTGTGATCATTTTGACCACATTTAAATTTTTTTATGTAAAAGCCTCTTTACTCACCTTTTTTGCCCAATTCATTTTTATATGTTTCCTTCTTATTTTCAAGTTTTTTTCTTTAAAATTGATTTTCTTGTTTTCCTTTTGCTTTCCATCCGGCCAAGCCGAGAAATTCAAAATGGACGAGGTAAGAAATAGAAGGAAATGAAGGAATGAAATAACATTTTGTCTTTGCTTCAAATGTCCCTTCACCCCGGAAAATTGGATGCATTTTTTTATCTTTCTTTTCCGTGATATTCTCTCACTCACATTATTTGCTGCCTTTAGTAGTTTTATGGAAGATTGCAGTGATCTTTCGCATAGCAAGCCTACCGATCTTTAAGAGTCAGTGCACGAAACGTGCGATTAAACTTTTACAAGCGGATAAGCCAATCAGTCAGGCAGAGTGTTAACTGGGAATAACTGACACAAGAACTAATAAGTAAAATAAAAACCGCCGTATGTGAATAACTATCAATATTTGTTTAAGAATATCGAGTGACAACAAAATTTTTTTGCCGTATTCAATAAACTCTAAATAGAGAAGCGATCGGAATGCTTGAATAGAAAGTATATATACTTTTTTAAATTATTGAAAGAGTATATGCAATTACAAGATAAGTATAAGCATATTTATTAAATATTTGGCATTAGTGTTTGTTACCAATGTCTGAAAAAATAATTGGGAAATATGTACCTTATTAGATTTTCAAACGAATTTGACTTGCTTCGTTGATACATGTACAAGAATATGCAAATTTGGTTAAAGCGCACATAATTTTGTTTATATGTAAATAGTTAAAATACGTAATTTTTCCTACTTTCGGCAATTCGAAATTTCGAAAATTTGAATTAATTGTTGCTTTTAGTTGTTGTAGGCTGTTTTTTTTATTTTGCACGAGTATTTAATTTTATATCGATATAACAACCGAATTTATTTCATTTTAAAATATGTCCACGATATGAAATATAATAGTAACTATGCATATAAAGGAGATTGAAGACTAAATTTTATTATATTCTCGCTTGCTTATGTACATTGTCAGTTAAAATGTGGTGAATGTGTTGGGACAATTTCTCACTTGGAATGACAAGAGTGACAAAAATGATTGAAATATGCTTTAGATATTCCGCATTTACTTACGTCTCCCTTGAGCAAATACATATTTGACAATAACGGCAAGACTTATCCCTCAAAATCTCAATGATTTGTTTAAGTTTTTTTGTAAAATTATTTGCTAATTAATTATTTTTGTGTAAAATAAATAAGCAAAAACCGAATGTAGGAGAAAAAGAGAATATGAAGGGAGACGAGACAGAGAGAGCGAGATTGAGAGAGATAGCGCATATTAAAACTACGGTTAATTTTATACTGCGACTAGTATTTGTTCATAAGAAAAGATTATTATCGAAAACCGAAAAAGCTGCTGGTATTACGAAGTGCTGCAATTTGTTTTTTTCGTAATTCATGTCGATATAAAATATTCTGTTTTTCAATTTTTCCTTATTTTTGCTTAAACAATTAAATGTGAACCATTTCGAAGAAAATTACTGAATTTGATTATTTGTCGTTTCTTATTAGCGTAGTCCAAAAATTCTATCAGATTCGGATTCAGCGTCTCAAACTGCCTTCCAAATCTCTTCATTTTCGGGTCGAAAACGAAAAATTGGTCAAAATTCATAATCACAAAAACTTTTTTGGGAGCAAAAAAGTTTTTTGCTAAAAAATTTCCTTTATGAACTTTTACCACTTACTGATTTTAAGACTAAAAAACTGCATGGAATAGGAATACATAGGATAAAAACTGCTATTTTTTGCATCCTCCTGTACTTTGTGTGTATATAATTCTGCGGGTATTTATGTGTGGAAAAGATTCAGGACCACCACTTCTGCAGCTAGAGAAAAGTGAAACCATTATGTGCTAAGTATTCGTGTTTCTTTCGTCTCTCCCAAAGGAAATCTTTGAAATGCTTTCGCTTTTCTTTGCTTTTCACTTTTATTTTTTGAATTATTTTGGCAGAAGAATAAAAAATTATGAGCTCTAGACAGGAGCAAGAAATAGGAACTGCAAAAAATATTTGCAAGGAAGAACGTGAGAGGAAATGCCATATAAGACTATAAAAAGCCCTAACATGTTTCGTTTGTCAAAGGAAAATAAGAGAAAACCGCAAGCACAAAATTCAATAAAATATTGAGTGCAGAAGGCGCGTATGGCCACAACATAAAAATTTAGTGCAAGATTTATGCTCAAGCGTATTGTGGGAAGGAGGGGGGGGGGCGGTTGGTGTGAAGGAAGAGAAAAGTGATAAAGCGAAAAAGCGTAGAGGAGAAAGAAAATCCAAGAAAAATTTGTTGATAAAATTTTAAGGAATTTTTGTGGAAAATGGTGAGGTGAGATAAACAAAAAGCGAGAAAGAGCAGAAAGTTTGAGGAAAAATGGAGCAAAGAATCAGACGAACGAAGTGCTAAGATATTATGTGCTAACTTTTTAATTTTAGTAAATATACACGTACACACAAATACACAACAACACAACACACGGCACAACAAATGTATATGTGTATGGATTTTTTGTTGTTTTTCATACTTTTACGTCACAAGTTTCCGTCCGGCACAACTGCAAAGAGACCTCTGCGCATCGCACGGACCAATATGGGAGGGGGAATCAATGATTACACATTTTTGTTGTTTTGTGCACGTTTTTGTTGTTGTTATTGTTGTTTCGGGCAGAGACGAGAGTGCCACATAGATGTATGAGAGAAGGATGGCTTAAGTGAGTATATTTAGCGAGTTATTACACCTTTTAAAATAAATTTACTTTTTTTCTTTTGCGAAATTTTGTCTGAATTTTGCAATTTTTTTTGCTTTCGGTGCACATTTTTTATTCAATTTTGGAATGAGATTATCAATTCGGTTATTTTGCATGCAAAATAATCGAATTTATAATTTGATCCGACAAGTTTTCAAGTTTAAAATTTCAGTCTAGTTTTAAAAATTTTCATTTCTCTAAATGAAGTGAACTTGACTTCATAGACTTACGATTTCATCGTGAAAGTTTACTTCATTTGGAGACACTTTGTTTTTTAGCTCATAATATTTTCATTTTTTTAAAATATTTTGTTTCTGTGCCATTTTTTGCTATTGCCAAAAAATCTTTTTCAAATAAAATGTAAAATATTTCTTCTTGTGGCCGATGCAGAGAAGCTAATTTTCAATTAAGCCGCCAATTGTTTTTGCCTTGCATTTTTGCT
Organism: Deladenus siricidicola; assembly: GCA_009724625.1. Taxonomy (NCBI): domain Eukaryota; kingdom Metazoa; phylum Nematoda; class Chromadorea; order Rhabditida; family Sphaerulariidae; genus Deladenus; species Deladenus siricidicola. The sequence continues at coordinate 97,664 of SAUE01000086.1, read as the reverse complement.
TGGCATTTTTGCTTGACGGAAAAAACAAAGGGCCGAATCCGCCCTCACACTGAGAATCCAACTAATTTTGATAATATTATAGTATTTTTAATGCATTGATAATTTAGTAATAATGATAAATAAAGCTCAATAAATTTATTCATATTAGGGGCACATTCCCGAACGAGTTCAGTTATTAGAACTTGGTTGATATATCGAACATTCTATCGTCTATTTATGGAATATTCCTCAAAGTATCTGACATATGACGAAAATATTATCAGATCTAGCAAAATCTGTAGAAATTTTCAATCCGCATATTTCTTATTCGAGAGCAGTTTTGTGCGCGACGCTGACACATTCCAACTTCCACACCGTCACAGTCAGATCGAGACGGACAGCGTCCCCGGCGGACGGCGATTGGGCGCCATCACTACCGCGGCCGGACCACCGCGCCGCGAAAGCCCATGAACTAGAATGCCCGCGGATGAATGTCATTTCGGTGAAATCATTTCAAACGCAACAATCCAACACAGAAGCAGCGGAGAGAAGGAGCGGAAAAGTGGCTGCTGGCCAGCGGACATATGCTGCTTGCCCAGCAGCAGCAGAAGCAGCGCGCACGCAGCATTCGTCAAAACATCAAGACATTTGCCCAACGCCACTCATTGCGAATATTTTTCCATTGACTCTGCAAAGGCATCCCACCGCCATTATTTTCATTTTGAACAGAATCTCGAGTTTAATTCAAAGTACCAAAAGCCGCTTAACTTTCATCACATACGGTTTCATCAACACAACTCGTTACTTCACGCACGATATTCTCAGCGCAAGCCACTACCATCCTTTGATACACAATTCTGCTCAATACCGAATTTGACCGAAAACGCCGGAATCAACAACACAGCCAACAAAAACTCAGCCAGCAGCAAACTAGAATCTTTGAAAAATTCCAACATATCATTATTAAAATTGAAAGAATCAAATTTTTGTATTTATTTCATCCATGCCGCATTTCTTCTTCTTCAATTCATACTGCTCAAACTACGATTCCCGTATCTTCTCAAAAAAGCGCCAAATCACCAAAATCACAAAAGTATTTCTTCATATTTGCTTACGTCGGCGCTGAGGTCATCACATAATTTCTTCAAAACCCTTCTCATTCTCAGTCTGACTGCTTTTTTCGCGCTCGAGGCATCTTCACTAATGGTGGCGGCAAACAAGGACGCGGCGCGCCTCTTCGAAGACCTTTTGGCGGACTACAACAAACTTGTCCGCCCCGTCGACAACAATTCCGCGACACTTGTCGTGAAGTTCAAACTGAAGCTGTCGCAGCTGCTCGACGTGGTGGAGAATTATTATTTTAAATACCCCACCTAATGATGCATATAGGTCCGATTGATTGAAAGTGGAACAAATATTTTATTAATTGATTCAAATATTCCATTTTTTGTAGTGACTGAAAGTTTTCATAGAAGCTGTTAACATTTGTTTTGCCAAATAATTTCTGACGACATTCATTACTGTTATTTTTAGCACGAAAAACAACAAATTATGACAACAAACGTATGGCTACAACATGTGAGTTTTTATTACCGTATTTACCGGTTAGAAAAGAAATAAAAAATTCAATTTACAGAGTTGGACGGACCTTAAGTTACGGTGGGACCCCGATGATTACGGCGGTGTTGACGTACTGTATGTGCCGTCGGAAATGATATGGCTGCCAGATATTGTGCTTTACAACAAGTTTGTTTCATTTACAAAAAATTGACATTAGCCAAGCGCTCTGTAACTTTATGATTAAACGTATTGACCATAAAGGCTGAACTTTTTGACCATAATTGTTTCGGCAGAATCAATTATACGTGTCAGCTTGTGATTCCTGAGTTAAAATAATATTTATAGCCTTTAGCATCAAGCAAATTATTTTCAAAAAAATTTATATAAAATTTGTATTTCTATACAACTTATATTCTATACAACTTATATACAACTTTATTTTTGATTTTTTTAGTGCGGACGGAAACTATCAGGTTACGATAATGACGAAAGCCAAATTGACGTATAACGGCACCGTCGAGTGGACACCGCCTGCCATTTACAAAAGGTTTTTTTAAATTTTACATAATACATACAATATTCGTACATGTGTAGTTTATAAAAAATAATATAATGTACATACTTAATATCTAAAAAATTTTTACAGTATGTGCCAAATCGACGTGGAATGGTTTCCATTTGACACGCAAACCTGTGAAATGAAATTTGGTTTGATTGATTTCAATTTATTACTGAAATAATATTCAAACAAATAATTGTAGGCTCCTGGACGTACGGCGGATTAGAGGTGGATCTGAAGCACAAGGACGAACACCTGCAGAGGGAAGAGCAGGAACTGGCCTTGGGCATCGACGGTGAATATTTGGAAACGGTGTGGGTCGTAGACGAGGGTGAGCAAATTCGCTATGTTTTTTACTACATATGTCACAAATCCTTTGAGTCATAAAGCTATCTGATTTTTATACATATAATTTTTTGCATCACAAAAGTTTTTTTACGAAAAACTTTTGTTGATACAATTTTTACAATAACTATGTACATATTTCAAACAATTTTTAATTAAAAAAATGAAGATATGGAAATTTTAGGCATCGATTTGAGTGATTATTACCCAAGCGTGGAATGGGACATTCTCAGAATACCCGGTAAACGCCATGAAAAGAGGTTAAAACATTATTTTTAACATTATTTTTATACTACATACATACGGTGCTATGTCATCTCCTAAAAAACCTCAGTGCGTCATCTCCTAACCTCAAATTTTTAAAAAGTTACTTTAAAAATTTTGCATTTTAAATTTTAAGAAATTTTTATGCATCCGAAAGCTTGCAAGCTGCATAATCTGGTGATAATTTTTAAAATTTATTTCCTTTGCAAATTTGATTACATTCGTGTCTTCTGTACAATTATATCCATTTTATTTGAAAACAAATGAAAAAGCAAAAAATATTAAGTCGAGAAAAAATTTTTTGTGTTGCTGCATGATTTGTCAAAAAACAAAAATTTTATTGACATTTATGTAGAGGTCACTTTTTTTGCCGCACCATGTAAAAAAACATTTTTGTTACTTATTTTTGTTTACTAATTAACTTAAATATGATTGTTAAAAATTCGTTATTCGTTCTTGTATGTTCCTCGAGTTTCACTGTGGAAGCCAGGCGACAAATGCCGCTAAAACCATTTGTTGTGTATTTGGTGATCAAGCCGCATATGTACATGTCTGCTAGCAGTGGTGTTGACGATTTTGATCTCAGCGACACATATATGCCGGCAGGCCCGGGAAAACCAAGAACGACAATATTCAAGCACTCCTGACAAAGATCCTCGCCTTTCCGATAAGATTGGCATTGCCTATGAGGCAATTTTCAACCATTCGCACCAAATGGGAAACATTCAAAAAGTTAGAAAATGGGTCACACCTGCTGCTGTAATCCAACCAAAATCAACGCTTGCCCATCGATACGTCTCTGCTCGTGCGATAGCAGAAAAAACTTTTCACAATGCAATTGAATTTTGCAACAATTGCCCACGCGTTGGAAAAAGGTCATCGATAATAATGAAAATTATTTTGTTTAAAAGTTATTCCCCAACTAAATAAATTAACAAAAACTCCAATTTAAAATTCATATTTGGAATTTTACAGTAGCGTTTTAAAAATTTGAGGTTTTTTAGGAGATGACCTCGCACGCATACATACATATAGGGTGGGCCAATTTCGTCCCGGTTTTGTTTTTGCTACAACTTTTTTATTTTTTAGCCAAATTGTAAAGGAATTTTTTGTTTGATGTGTTGAGAATTTTTTTTTGCCAAACAGAACAATGAAATAATGATATTTAAAAATCAACTTTTATTGAAAAATTTTGCACCATTTTTCATTAAATTTTGATCGATTTTTGTGAGTTTTTATTTGTTTTGAGCGTCGTTTTTCTCATAAAATCAAATAAAAAGGAATTTTACACTTTGGTTAAAAAATATAAAAGTTATAGCAAAAACAAAACGGGAGACGAAATTGGCCCACCTTGTTTTATAATATTCATGATTGATTCAGGTATCCTTGCTGTGAGTCGCCCTTCATCGATCTCACTTACGAAATTTATTTGCGACGTAAAACTCTGTTTTATACCGTAAACCTGATGATTCCGTGCGTTGGCATCAGGTAACTATTTTTTGTTTAATCTTTCATGATTCGTTGCTTATCAATAATTGAAATTTCATTTCAGCTTTCTCACCGCTTTGGTCTTTTACTTGCCTTCTGACGGCGGCGAGAAAATTTCGCTGTGTATTTCGATTTTGATTTCGTTGACTGTGTTCTTTCTGCTTTTGGGTGAGTCCATGTCACAACTCATTCCACGAATAATTTTCACACAATTTACCTTTTGTCGTCTTATTTTTTAATACATACATATGACTCATCCTTTAATGTGAGGTGATCGTCAACTACCTGGCGTAATTGGGTTGTGTTATGCCTTCAGAGAGAAGATCAGTACCGTAACTTGCATGCATCTGTGCATCAAATATCCGTGCATCACAAAAACATTAAGATCGGACGAAAAACGTATTTTTTCGGATTTAAAAAAGTCTTCGCCCATTTTCGCAGAATTTTGCATTCATTTCGTATTCGAAAGTTCATTTTGGATACAAAAAATGATACAAAAAACCGGATTCGAATGTATACGGATGCAAAAACGATGTATAGTCGGAATTTTTATTTTTTACGCGTGTAGTAAGGTTGAAATTTGAACAAAGGCGTCCTTAGCAGAATGATTGGCATGTTGTTTTGAATGAATTTCGGAAATTTAATTTACAGAATTAAGTTGATTTGCAGACAAATTTCGCAAATAAATTAAAAAAGTCGCAAATTGCCAACTAAACATTCAAAAAACAAAACGCCAAACGTCGTATAGGGACTATTTCAGCTGCACTACGCGCGTAAAAAACAAAAATTCCAACTATTTGAATCCGTTGGCGTTACAGCACTGGAAACGAGTAATACGAGTGACTTGTCTGAAAAATTTAAAACAAATTTTGAAAATTTGTTGAGAAGCAAAAAAGTTATGAAGAAAACAACAAATCGTGCGCCGAATTTGGGACACCCTGTATACATAATTACATCGTATTATTTTTCAGTGGAAATAATTCCGTCGACAAGTCTCGTGATCCCACTTATCGGCAAATACCTTCTCTTCACGATGGTTCTTGTCACGCTCAGCGTCATCGTTACTGTGATAACATTAGTAAGATTTTCTTCATAATTTAGATCTCATAATACATACATTTTATGCAGTTGCTTCATAACGGGAAAAAGCAGAAACATTTTTGGAAGACATTTCTCATGGTCCAACAACATGCGGAATTACCGTAAGCCTTACAAAATTTCAGAACGTACATTACCGTGCGCCAGCTACGCACAAAATGTCAGCTTGGATGCGAAAAGTTTTTATTGAAATTTTGCCTTATTATTTGCTCATGCGGCGGCCACTGCCCCTACGCGGCCACATCGTCTCACCAAAGTGCAGCACGTCAAGCCTTGCGGTTAGTATTCATATTTTTTGTACTGTTTTGTTGTCATGTTTTGTTAGTATTTACAGCTAAGACCTCGCGTTAAATACTGCTATGTATCAAAACCAAAAAATTTAATTGTTTGAAATAAGGAACAGTTAATGTATTGAGCGGTATTTAGATGCAATTAATGCCGCTGGGCGGTGGCGCTGGCGTCGGCGCACGTCGGCGCGGCACGAGTGGCAGTTTCAGCAGTCGGCTGAGAGAGCACAACACTGCCGCGTTCGCCGAGCAGGTAAGCCAAGCGATTACATCATTTGAGCTGTATCAAAAGTTCATATTGCATGAGTTTGCCAATTTTAAAGATATTCTTTTTTGTATGTCTACTTTGCAATTGTGGCTTTATGGTTTAATGGAAATTTTAAAATATTTAAAGATGGATTTTCTCATGCCGCCGTCATCAGTGGCAGGCTCATCCGTGACGGGAGATGGCGGTGGAGCGGGCTTACGGTCGGAAAAGTCCAGCCAGCGCGGCAGCTTCCAACGCGAGCAAACTCCGATCAGAAGTGCTGTGGATAGTGTCACTTACATCTCCGACCATTTTCGAAAAGAGCAAGAGGACCAGCAGGTTTAAATCTTCTTAAATTCCACAAATCATTGTCTGACAACATCAAACGATGATCACTTTCTCACCATTTATCATTACTATGTATTGTATGTATGTATATTAGATAGATGAAATTCAAGGTAGCCACAAAGAATGCCATGAATTGCCATTCAGAAATTTTGTGAATTATTTGTTTTAATGGAAAGCGAGCTCATATGTACTCAAATTCAATTTTTTAGGTAATCGAAGACTGGAAGTATGTGTCCGTGGTAATGGACCGCATATTTCTCATACTTTTCACGTGTGTGTGCTTTATCGGCACGGGCCAAATAATATTTCGTGCTCCCACAATCTACGACTCGACGCCTGCGCTGGCATGATGCCAATCTGAAGTATTGGCACAAATTACACGTGACAATTGACAGTTTGATGATAATTTGCAACATCAAGGTTACTGCAATGTGATTCACTTTTTTAAATTGTTTTTATATTTTAAAAAAAGTAAAATAAAGTAAATTTTATATACATAGTTACGTAAGTAAATTTAAAAATTCTCAAATATATTTGTGAAAGCAGGGCACGGCGCAAAAACTCTGAACAAAAAGTGAAACAAAAAATTTATTGAGAATTGGTGGCCTAGTGGATAAATG
>SAUE01000086.1:54351-90709 GCA_009724625.1 Deladenus siricidicola | reverse complement strand
AAAAAAAAGTTTGTGCAAAACGGTGCAGTATGCGAGAATCGGCAACATTTTCAAAAAAAGTTTGGATAAAAGTAAAAAAAGGAAAATTTTCGTCGAAATTGAAGACATAACGCCAACATTTTACGAAAATTTCAAAAGTATGTTTCACCTTTTTTTGCGCCGTGAGGGGTTTAGCCAGAAAAAAAGTTTCGGAGAAAAGAGCAAAGTTAAAAAATCACTAAATTTATTTTATTTTTTACACTATAAATTCCGGTTTCTGCGATAGTAATACAAATTATGATTTTTCAATTTCTTCATTTTCAAGTGACAAAAGGCAAGGCCAGTATATGTGGGTCAACAAAAAAAAAATTAACATCAAATTTTGCGGATTTTGCGCACAAGACTCAAAAATTACTTTCGATTTAAATAATCGCAAAAAATTTCAATGCTAAATCCCCCTAAATAAATGATCGCATCCTTGAGCATGCTCACCCCCTAAATACTCCACTGACACAGAGTGCCTTTCGGAAACCATCTAGGAAAAATAAAATAAATGAAAAGCGCCAAACAACTTGCAGTACAACCTGATATAATAGTATAATATGTATAATACAATGTACATACATATACAAAGACAAACATAAAAAATAGTTGTTTAAAACAGACATGATATGCATAAAAAAGTTTTAATTTTTGATATCACGACAAAAAATGCAAAGTATTTGGATTGATATCGTGATATGGATATGAAAATAGCGAGAACATTTGTCAAGTAGACAACAGAAACTATAAAATGTATTTCTGTTGTGCATTTTACTTATAATATTGTTGTCTAAAAACAAAACAAAAAATTCTTTTTTAAATTTTGGTGATTAATGACTGTAGAAGTTGGCCTTTTCTGGCTGCTGCATGCCCACTGACCTTCCACAGCAGCAGCAGTATTTCACGCATAGGTTTAGCTACTTTGTTGTTGTTGTTGTTGTTGTTGCTGTTAAAGCAGGATAAAAAATGGAAAAAAACGAATAATAATAATGGCGATAAATACATGGATTTTTTTTGCCATTCAATTTTTTTGAAAAGCTTTGAATTTTTTCAATAAAGTTATTTATTAAACAAATTTTAACATAAAACTTTTATGTTAAAATTTTTATGATAAAAGCAACTGAACTGATGATGGTTCACACTTTTTTTGACATACTTTCATCGATTTATCTCATTAATATTTGTTTTTCGCTTACATTTTTATTCATTACACAATTAGTTAATCATCAACGATGTTGTACGCACATACTTACATATTTGACATTACCGCGTATACCAGGGGTGCTACGAAATTAAATTTCCAATTTCGTAAATCGTAAACCGTAAATTTTTAGGACCTCGAAATTTCGTAAATCGTAAATTTTTGCCCAAAAAAGCCGTAAATGTCGTAAATCGTAAATCGCAAATAGAAAATTTTCAAATTTCGAATGAAAATGCATTTTTTTCAAATTTCTTCCTATTTTTTTAAAGAAAGTTCTCTTTTACTTCGGTTTACTTTTTCACTTTTAATTGACCATTTTGGAATTTTTCTACTCATACATACGTTTTTTACCTAAAAAAAAGCTAAAAAAATTTCAATTTACTTGAAAAATGTCACGAAGAAACATTTAATACAAAGATTTTTTTCAAAAATTTACGAAAATTTACGAAAATTGGCCGATTTTTCGTAAATCGTAAATCATAAATTTTGGGTCAAAAAAGCCGTAAATACGTAAATCGTAAATCGTAAACCGTAAATGTTAGCACCCCTAGCGTATACGGTAGGACGTACGATACGGTACGACAAATATATAAGATCGCAAATGTAGAGAAGGATGCCACCCAAGAGTTAATTTTCATTTGAAAATGCCAGAGGTCACATGCCTTTTTTTGTTTTTTTTTGGGTGGAATAAACTCCCAATACTGCCATTAGAGTTGAGTTATAAGCGGTGAAATTAGCCATAGCTCCCCGCCATAAAATATCGAATTATGTGAGAAATAGAATAGATGACTCCTCTCCCAAAGTGGCTGTAAATCTCACACAAAATTCGAATATTTGAGCGGATTTTTATTTATTCTTTCCTTTCCTTTCCTTTTAAGAAAGAAAAATCTGCTTTCTTGAAAAGATTGTCTAAAACAATTATAAGCATAATTGCTATAATAAAGTTGAAAGCAATAATAATGGCTCGATTATTGTTGAGAAATACGATGATAATTGAGCTATTTTGTTGTTATCAAAAAAAAGTCGGGTGAACTCCCCCCCCCCCAAATGATCACGCCTTGAAGTCGATTATTTTTTAAACTTTGCAGAGATTTATTCATTTTCATACAAAATTTTTAAGAGAAATATATGTATTATATACTATGTAGTCCTTATGCCTTTTCTCTCAATTATTTTTTGTTTTGAGCATCATAGTTTGGCAAATTAGCACCACAGTAAGTCATGACATTTTTAAATTTGACTTTATTCATCACAAAATGATAACTTAACGCTTTTGAAAGCAATAATATCGAATAATTTCAGAAAATGCTATTCAAAAAACGTTGAATTACTTATCAAAATGGTATACTGTAAATATAGATAGTTTACAAAAAGTTATGAAAAAAATTGAAATGTTAGCTAAAAGCGTTTCAGAACATTTTTCACATATATGTAATTAGCACTTTTTGAAATGTTTTTCCCATAATGTGTTGTTCTGATTTTTTAATAAATATGAATTTTTCTAAATGAAAAATAGCCATTAATTTTTTAATAAAATATGAAATTGTTTGGAAATAAATCAATTCCTTCGAACACATTTTTCATCTTTCTCAAACATTTTGGCCAATTTATCCACTTCATTTTTTGGCAATTTTGCGATTTTTATTTATTTATTTTCATAATTATCTTTAAATGACGAGGATTTCATTTTTTTCCTTATTTTTATTCAAAAATTCGAAGCTAAAAGCAAATAAAATTTGAGAAAATATGTACATTATTTACTTCAAAACTATAATTTATTGTGTGTTAGCAACTGTAAGTTTTGAATTATTTAATAAAGTAAATTCAACGAAATTTATACAATTCCCTCTTCCAAGTTTCCTTTTGTTTTGTTCAAAAAATAATTTACTTTGATTTTTGCCGTATCAATGAAATGAAATTTTAGTTTTGAAAATTTTACAGTTATAGACGGTGGTGGCCGAAAATCTCTCCCTCTCTCTCTCTCTCTCTCTCTCTTTCTCTCTCTCGCTCTCTCTCGCTTTCACTCTCTCTCGCTTTCACTCGCTCTCTCTCTCACTCACTCTGCTTCCGCTTCCCAATTAAAAAAAAAAATAAAAATCGTTTCCGGAAAGATCAAAAACAGCCGGAATTTGGATTTTTTTTAATTAATAATTTTTCATTTTTTGAATTTTTTTTGCTTACACAATTTTGAGGCTTACGAACATGGGAAGGGTTCTACGGGAAAGTTGAAGGTTTTGATGTAAAAACGGTTAAAAATGATGAAAAAGTTTCTCGAAAATTTCATGGTTTATTTTTTTGGAAAAACTTCCTACTTTCCACTCGAAGTAGCGAAAAAGTCGGAATTTGGAATTCTGAAGCCAAAAATGGCCGGAATGGTCTTCCAACCCTAATGCAAACTTTTCCCAAAACAAAATTGAAAGAAGACGAATTAAATTTTGATATTGTCTAAATGGTTTTTTTAGTTTTTTTAACAACTTTAAAATTTTTGGTCAAAAAATGTTCCTTACGCAGTCGAATTTTTTGGTGCCTCCGCTTCTTAACACTTTTGAAAAAATGCCTCCGAATCTGCCTTCGCGCCTGCGCTTTTTTTTTTGGATAACCGCCTTCGCCTCCGCGGAGCGGGAGTCGGACCCCCAGCACTGATTATACGTATATATGTATTATGCATATACATATGTATATGTATAATCAAAGAGAAGTGTTTATTGAATTGAATATTTCGTTAAATTGTACATACTTTTTTGTTTTGTTTTTTGTTGAATTTTTTACATCATTTGAATTGAATTTCGCCGACGGATTGCATTTTTTGTGACTTTTTCAATGATAATTTTCTATCAATTAATTTATTATGAAAAATTTAAAAAAGAGCAATTAATTTTAATGTTAATTCAATTACGAAAAACGAATCAAACAGTGACGCTGGAAATTATCGAATTAATTAATTTTTCGAATTCCATTAAAAGAAAAATTCGATTATTGAAAAAAAAATTAAATTTTGGATAATTTAATTAATTGGCAGAAAAAACATTTGATTTTTCAACTTTTAACAAAAAATATTTATAATTCTTAGTTTTAGGCGTAACTAATAAATTATTAGTAATAATATAATAATTTTTTTGTTCTTCTCGGGACAAAATTAATCCAAATATTTGTATTAATCCAAATCACCCGAAAATCAGTTTCTATTTTCCGGCATATGGGACAATTTTTTTGGCATTTTTAAGCGCGCCAAATTTGAGAGAAATATGTGTGCCTCAAACAAAACAATTTGGAAATAAATAAATGTTTATTGAAATATAAATAAATAAATTAAATAATGACAAATTCTCCGGAAAATTTTTGAGTGAACTTTTCGGCCAGCCGCCAAAATAAATCCCAACAAAAATTTCCGGCGGCAAAATCAAAACAAAAATGGATTTTTTTATTTATTTATTTCATATTTTCTTCCTTTATTGGAAGAAATCGCTCGCTTAAGGAAGGACCAAAAGAAGAATGTAAGTTTTCGCAGAAAAAATTGTGTTTAATTCGACAAAAAAATGAAATTAATTTAATAAAACTTATAAAATTTTATAATTTATCGAAAATTTTATAATTTATCGAAGATATGTAAAAAAAGTTTCGGAGATATTGAACAAAAAAAAAGTCTGATTTTTCGTAAAAATATTAATTTTTGACGTTTTGGAAATTTTACGAATCGTTTTTCACGTTACACAAAGATGCAATAACAACAATAACAACAATAATAACTGTAATATACATACATACACACATATGTATGTCTAATGACTGTAGTTTAAATTGAAATTATTGGTCGCGCTCTCAAAATGATTTTCGCATTGTTTGCATTTATCTCATTTGTAATTAATGATGTCGCTAATATAATTTACAAATTGTAAACAGATATTTGGAAAAAGTGTAGCTTTCACTTTTTGTTTGTATTTTCTCGATTTTTGGGCGCAACAAATCAAATTCAGCACAATAAATAAGATTATTGTTATGATAAGTAACATATGCAAAACACAAAATACAAGATTGGAATCAGTAATAGCTATACGAGAGACAGAGAAAAAGATGAGAGAAAGAGAGACATACAAAGAGACAAAGAAACTAAAAGCGAGATAGAGAAAGAGTGAGAGAGACAGTGTGTGTGAAAGAGAGAAAGGAAGAAAGAGAGAGTGAGTGAAAGACACATTCTTTTAGTATATATCTTTACTTACTTTTATTCCATCGCACCCATTCTCCTATTTTGTTGTGTTTATTAACAATTAATACAATCCCTTTCGCTTACAATTATACCGCAATTCCGTTTTCAAGATCCTCTCAGACAGCAATTCTGCTCACCTTTCTCATCGCCATCATTTTCATATGCTCATCGTCTTCATTAGATGGCTTCATCATCATCATCATTCATTCATTATCAACGTAATTCACATATATCATAACAAGCGGTTATTGTTGTTTTAGCAGCGTAGTATGTATGCAGTTGTTGTTATTGTTGCTTTTGAAGATGAAGAAGACGGCGTTTTTGTGATATGTTGTTGATTTTCAATAGATTATATTCTCAATGACTTTAAATAATATAATATCTACAACAACAAATGAGCAGTTTAGTAGTGCAAGACAAAAGAAAGAATGAATTGAGCACTCCCGAAAAAAACGGTTTGTTTGATTTTGGTTGGTGGGTGAATTTTGTAGAGAGTAATCACACAGCACAGCAAATATCTACGCTTAATGCAAACCTTTTAATTCATCGGCAAGCGTCACGCTGTGAGTAGCTGTGCCGATGAGGATGAGGATGATGATGATGGCTTGGCTTAGCTGGGCTTTTCGATTCGAACGCACTGCGGAGATCCAAGCCACACCATCAACACAATATGTAAAATTCGTCTCTTGACATCTTTTGCTTTCGAGAAAGACCTATCCCCCATCAATGGGAGGGAATGTGGCGGCGGTGGGGATTTGGTGGTAAATATAAATACATAAAATTAAATTCGAAAAAAAACAATGTTAAATAACCATTCTTTCCGCTTTTTTCACCTTTACTCAAAAATAAATAATTTGTAAATAGTTGTGGAAATGATAATGTGAAAATGATGATCGACTTCGAAGGAGAATAAACCAGCAAAACGAATGAGAAAACCATTTTACCCATTCAAAATCGCTAACCACATATCGTAAAGATAGTATTTATAATTTTTGTTTGCGTTTGTTTATAACAATTTCATAGCATAGCATATGTAGTACATACATATTATGTGCGTGAAAAATTATACAGTTTCCGAATTTCAACTTTATTTTTATTTTTGAATTAATTGAAAAATAATACCGAGAATTTACGCAATTTGATATCCACATTCACTGTGTGTGTATGTGCGTTGTATAAATTCATCCACAACATTAAAAAAAATTCGCGATTTTTGTGAAAGCTTTTGATTTCCTTAATTTCTTAATTAAAAACTTTTTTACTGTACATATTGTGATATCATAAGAGAATCGGCTCTCTTCCACTCTCAACTTTTCGCATTATTTTTCTTGTTATTTAACACAAAACTTTTTTTCACACTTTCTTTTCATTTATTTTTCTCCTCTCACTTATGTATGTATGTATGTATGCAATTTGTGCCTTCTTTTATTACTTTTAGTTGTTAGACCAGGAAGAGTTATTGAATTTTAGTCTTTATCAATGCCGTTTTTTTGTTGTTGTCAGTTTGGCATTTTCTCGTAATAATGCGCTTATTTGGGATTGGTGCAAATTTTCGCATACCGTTTGGCAAGCCAACCACACCAACTCTGCTGCCGTACGCATATTATGACAAATTTGAGATGAAAATGTGTTTAGAATAAATATGATATCCGAATAGTGATAAAAGTTCAAAAAGAGTGATAAACATACATTTGTGAATTGCTATTTTGGTAATGCCCCCCCCCCACCCCGCAGCATAATTGCGACATAATAATTGGAGGCAAAAGACTTGCGATGTTTTGGCAAAGCGTTAATATTTTTGCACTTTTCTTTCAATTCAAAAACATCAAGTTGATCTATATACATATGTACTAGCATTTTGAAATTGAACTTTTTTTTCATACATAGGTTTAAATTGCTTGAACTTTTCATTTTTTTGAATACTTGCAAAAAGCACTTGCACTTGTTTTTTAGATAAGACTAAGATAAGTACTGGTTTTTAAAATGGTTTTTAAGAACAAAAAATTTTTTATAAAATTAATAATTATTGAGTTTTAATAATTTTGTTTAATTTTTGGAGCATTTCTGCACTTTTGAAAAGATTCTAAACTTTTTGCTTGTGCAATTTGTTGAATACTTTTAGTAGTTGAATAATAATAATAATAATAATAATAATAATAATAATAGAAATAATAGAAATAATAGAAATAATAATTTACTAGTTTCAAATTTCAATTTTTTGATAATTTCGCAAAACATAAAAATATCATCAAAATCCATTAATCTTCAAATCCATCGAGTCAATTTTACTCGTTCTTACTTCTCAACTCAGACATCTCAAATGATAATGATAATAATTTGAGGAGATATTAATTTTTGAGCTTAATATTAAGCAAAAGCGTTTTGGAAAATCATCTCAATTGTCATTAAAGCTTGAAAATTATATCAAAAATATCATTTTCCAACCTTTCTCTTTCAATTTTTATCATTTTTTTCGAATAAAAAATATTCGGGCGAATAAAAAAATCATGTTTGAACGAACAGTTGGCCAAAATGATTTTTGAAGGTTTTTTGAAATGTGAAAATTCAAAATTTCTTTTCAACTTTATATAATTTTATTTCGATTTTTATTTATCGCTAATTATCAAACTTATTATTTTCTTCGATTTTTTGATTTATAAACGTCGTTTATGTATGTAGAAAGGAAGGAAGAAGAGGAGGAGAAATTTTGACTTAATTATAATTAAATCGTTACAAATTAATCGAAACGAAACGCTGGTAGGTAATTTGTAGACGAGGATGAATTGACGGCACATTCGTAAAGGCATGCAATTTGATGATTTCAGTGACTCGGTACGGGTAATGGTGGCACAAAGTTTAGGAAACTGAAAATAACCTCAAACAAAAATGGCAACTTTAACAGTTTGTGAATATGTTATTCTTTTTTGTCATGCAAAATTTCCCTCATTTCTTTTGCTTATGCAAAGTTGCTAATTAATTGATTGCACTTAGTGAATGAATTGCTCATAATAGTTTTTTTTATCGCTGTGGCAAGCAACTTCTCACACGAAATTGAGGGGAAAAAAGTTGAACAATGGAAGTTAAGTGAAAAAAAAAGTTATATTGGTTAGATCTCTCTTAATTTATTTATTGCAAATAAATGCCATCAAAACTTCATTCGTTTACAATTACAATTGCAATTACAACAATATGTGTTTGTGTAGAAAATGCGCGCACATGTTTTCGCACTTTTTTCTCTTCATCACGCCTTCTCTCTCCCCCTCTCTCTCCCCCATCATCCACAGTACATAATATGTACTATTCTCGCGTTCCGTCGTCGCGCTTCTCACATACGGTACACTGCGTTTCACCACTGCGTCTGACGTTCATTGTGTGTGTGTGTGTTTTGGCTGCTTTTGTTTTCAGCATTTAATGAGGACAAAACATCAACCAAATTTTGAAGAATGAAAAAGGAAGAAGAAAAAGGAAGAAACGATAATAATGATAATAACAAAATGCTAAAAGTGTGAATTTGTTGTTGTGAAAGCACGGGGCGAGCAAAATGCCAAAATTATTGTGAATAAGTGCCGTGCCGTGTGGAGTGAGTTAGTTAGTTTGAAGTACCAACTTTTTAAGTAATGAACTCGCCTTATTGTGAAAATGTGATATCAATTAATTGGCGAAGTTCGTTTTCGCATATTTCTCGTCACCTTTTTCTCTCTTTTTGCTTTGTTTAATCACTTTTTACACATATTATGTAAACAACAAATTCGGTGGATTTTATCATACACATACATATGTACATATGTATATTGACTTTATTTTTTATGTCTGTATGTACATAAATGTCACAGTAGTTAGTCGTTTTTTGGAAGTAAAAATTTCCTAGATTTAACAAAAAAAATATTTATAACAATTTTTCGAAAAATTTAAAAATTGCCAATTTTGTAGATAGAAATTCGCTTTTTTGGATAGTTATAATATAAAAGCTATTTTTTTCGAAATCTTTCCATTTTAAAATTAAAATTTTAAAAGGAATGCACTGAAATTTTGGCTGAATTCTAAATTAAAGCCGGCCAAATAAAAGACAACAATTAAAAGCGCCAAAGTCGCGTCGTATTTGTGGCCGAAAAAAAGAGTCGAAATGAAAAGAATAATCGGAATAAATAATTGAGAATCCTCTTTTGTCTCGGCACAAATTATATTTCGTCCACAAAGTATTTTGTCAATGGCAACGAAATATTTAAATTTATTATGCTTTTTCAATTTAATGTCAATAATCGCATGTAATATCTGTATCGTATGTACGTATGTATGTAATGCAATATGTATGTATATTATGTATAATGATGTATATATCCTGTACATGTACATAAGCTAAATTGAAAGTTAAAAAGATTGAGATTAGAAATAACTTTTTTGCTTATATTTAAAAAGATTTTAACGTTTGTGCACATTGTTTGATGTGTTCGTCGAATTTAGAAATTCGAAATCCGAAGCGTAATATTTATTATTAATTTTTTAAGCTTTATTTTAATAGCACAGCCTCCTCCTTTTCCTCCTTTTTCTCCTCCTCTTCCTTCTGGGAAGGGATCATGGTCTCAGGGGTCCGGGGGAGTCTGTTAGCCCATGGTCCCTAGTGGTCTGAGATGGTCTCTCAGCCCATTGTCCCCAGGGGTCCGAGGGAGTCTCTCATCATATTCCCCAAGAGTCCGGGGAAGTCTCTCAGCCCATGGTACCAAGGGGTCCTGGTCCCTAGGGTCCGCGGGAGTCTCACAGCACATGGTCTTCAGTCTCTCAGCTCATTGTCAAATTTTAGCGATTATTTTTATTCAAAAAACGTTTTGATTTATGTTTTATTCGTGCAATTCAAAATTATTATTTGTAGTTTTTTAAACATTTCAATCGCTGTTGTTTTTTTTTCAATAAATTGCGAAGATTTTTGTTGATTGATATTGATATATTAATTTGATAGCTGTCACAAAATCGAAATTTATTGAGAAGAAATCAAATCTTTTCTTCAATTTACTAAATTTTTTTCTTTTCTTTTTGGGTTTAATTTTCCACACATTTTGCTCGTCATATTTTTTTTCTTCAAAAATTGAGTAAACTTTATTTTTGAGAAAATTATTTCATCGAAATATACAAATACATATCCTCCACAAAAACTCGTCAAAAAAAACTTTGGCGAATTAAATTAAAGAAAAATTTCCGCTTAAAAACTACAAACAATAAATTCACTTCGCCAAAATTTGCAAAGGATCAAGTCAAATTTCTCCCAAAATTTCACTCGCGCAGGCTTAATTACACATTTTGAAGGCATAATTGGCGCGGAAAATAATTTGAAACTTTTTTTAAATTGTGAAAATTCGACGATAATTCACATAAAAAGTGTGCTGAAATGACAAAAAAAAGGATTTTATTTACTTTTTCAATTACTTTAATACATATTAAGGGATACTGTACTTTTATATATTTTCTCATTTTTTGTAACGCGACAAAAATTTTTTTCAAAAATGGAAAAAGAGAACAAAAAATTTAATTCAAAATAAAAATTGAATTAAATGTGAAATAAATTTTGAATTAAATAATTTATTTAATTTAGAATTAAATATTTTATGTACGTATTATTTCATATTTTTATGATGTGACTTTTTCACATGTACACTTTCTGCAAATGCAAACTGTACGGTAGTTAATTAAATACGAGCCAATTGTATGTATTATTATTATATATCGTCATAAACATTATTTTTAGACACTCAAAATAATGAAATAAAATGAAAAATATTAATGTAGATATTGTATAGCAGCAAAATGTGTGTGTGCACAGCACAGCAACCACAGCAGCAGCAGCAGCAGCGGAGACACCACTGCGAAATGCTCTTATTCGTTTATTTGCACCAATGATTTGCTGTCTCCACAAAAATTTCCTTCCCCACAGCCAAAAAAAAAGAATTGTTTCTCCGCTGTGGTGTTTATAAATTTAATTTTAATTTGAAAACGCCAGTGAGAGAGGAACTATTGAAAGCAAGAGGGGAAAAGCGCAGAATGCAGACAAATTGTGTGCCATAAGCACAAATATCCCAGCAGCGCTTACGCAGATTTTTGTGTTAGCTGCGTTTTTCGAATAAAAAAATTTTAATAAATTTTTTTTAATAACTTTTGGGTTTCTAACACAATTTTTTGGAATTACATACATAGTGTGTGTATCAGATTAGTTTATGTTTTAAAAATTAACGAATTTATTGCATTATTTTTTCTCGAAATTTATATTTCAGCGTTTTTAAACATATTTAAAACTACTTGAAAATAACACAAAGATTTAGAAAAATTTATTTGTATATATAACTGTTAATACATAACTGTTAATACATATTATATAAACAATGATTATTGGCCGCGGTGGCTGTGTTTATAGGAATTACGTAATAATCATTGAGGAAGAAAGAAAAGCACTTCTAACTTCTTCCACTTTGCTTATTGCGTATAAATAATCTCGAAAGCGGTGTAGCGACGATAAATTTATGAAGCAAAAGACAATACGAATTTTATCGTCACGAATACTGTAATTTCTCTGCATCTTTTTCTCAAAAAATTATTTACATTGCACACACACTTCATTCATTTCATTTCAATTTGAATAAGATTACTGTATGCAAATTTATTACTGCAAATTATTATTATTTCATTTTTGTTGCGCATTTTTTTACATGTCGTGTTTTGTAGAAGTAAGTAATAATAATATGTAATAATATGTAATAATGAGTATTTGAAAAAAGTTCATGATATGGATGAAACTCGGTTCAAGAAAAAAAAGTTTTTAGCGATGAGAACTTCTTTTTTGGCGAAAAAGCACATGAAAAAAGTTCACTTTATGAACTTTTTCCAATCATTTATAAATGTAAATGTAATCGGAAAGGATTTTTGAATCAAATTAGCTGCAAATTAATCCCGTTCAATCAAAAAAAAAAGAAAAAGTGAAGGTGTTTGAACGCCAAAAATCCCAACAAAGACAGAAAATAATGTCTAATTTTTTATCAATACTTTTTTGCTTCCGTTCGAAAGCTTGAATTTTACTTTCTTATTAAGTAAACTTTTTTTACTCTAAATTTTCAATATTCACAAATATATTTATTTTTATTGCATTTGAAAAAATATTTTTTTTGTCATTTCTCCGTCCTTATTCATCGTTTAGCGTCCGTCGGCCCCTACAGTAGCCCCACTTATTATAGTAAACTGGAAATAAAGGCTTATCTCGATTCTCAAAATATTAAACAAATCTCGTGGGAATTTGGATGAAATAATAGCAAAGTTTTCATTCCTTTTTTAATATTTTCCTAAATTTTTCGCGATAATATGGCATTTTGCAAAGTCACAAAATTTGAGCATTTTAAATAAAGGAAATTTTTACTTTCCGCTAATTTAAGATATTTTCAAAAAAATAATATACCTACATATGTATGTATGTATGTATGTATGTATGTACGTGTGTATGTATGTATGCATGTATGTATGTATGTACGTGTGTATGTATATATTCTTTTTCGTTTTCTTAACATTAAATATGTCATGTTTTGCCGAGATATAAAAATTATTACCGTAGTTTGTTCGCCTCTTGGATTATTCGTTTCTGCCAGATTTGTATGTATGTATATGTATAACAACGACAACGAGACCAACAACAACAACGAGAACTCGTTTCGTGTCAAATAATTATTGTTGTTTTTATCTCTTGTTGTTACTTGTTTATTGTTGTTTTGTTGTTGTTGCTAGAAGATAAAGGAAGGCTAGCGAGCGAGCAAGCGAAATCATTCTCAGATGTTTTACATTTTGCGTTTTGGCCTCACTCACGAATTTCACTCTCGAGCGCTGGAATTTTTGGGTGGTTACGACCGACGCCTTTTTTGATATCAAAATATCGAAAAACAAAGCAAAAAAACGCATTCATTCGGCACATTTCGTTGTGATGAAGTGAGCAGTGCATTTGCATTATTTGTCGTTATTTGTGCAGCATTCGTTTTGTGGTCCAGCTGGCCGCAATGATTAATGGCGGGAATTAAGTATTAAGCTTTTTCACTTTCGATAAGAAAATGAATCCTTATTCTGATTCCTCTCTTTTTTAATAATAAATAGCAAAATATTTTATTATATTTAAAATATTATTTTTTATTTAATTCCCCGATCGCTTTTTGTGTTGTATATTCTAATACATATATGCATGTTATATTTATAAATAAAAATTTATTTATAAAATAATTTTGTACATATATGTGATTAAAAAGAGAAATTGCAGCTTGCCTATATGATCTCATTGATGGGGCTCAATTCGATGATGCACCATCAGAACACCTCTTCCTCATCCACGCTCATGACAACAAATTTGGACGGAAATTCGCTCGCAGCGCAGTCAAATTCAACTGCGCCCTCGACGGTGGGCGGTCTAGCGGCGAGCACACGTGGATTGCCGTTTAGCATAACGCCGCCAACCTCCTCCTCGCCAATGTCCTTTATCTACAACGCCACAGCTAATTCGAATTCATCTGCGCTAAAGCGCAGACACTTTCACGAAGACAATACCAATTCCACCACGCACGGCAAGGACTACAATAATTCCAATTTTAGTAAGGGCGAAGAATTTCTGGATTCCGTTAATTCTGGCAATGAGGAAAAAGTGTACATGGTACAATTATTTATTTATTTAACTATTTATTTATTTATTCAAAATACTAAAAACAAAAAATTTAGTTGCCAGAAACGAAAAAGTCATCGCGCGCCAACACGCCGGATCTAAAGTCCTCCTCAATGGAACGATTCTCGAATGAAGAAGAGTCGGCGACAGCCGCGGCGGACGATGTCCGCCCACCGAGCAGAAAGTCACCGAAATGTGAGAGGACAGCCCAAAGCCCCTCCGCCGACTCCACCAAATCGAGTACGGTAGCAAACGGTGGTGGCGTGGAAAACTTTCTGGAAGCACAAAAAGCTTTTCAAAAAATTACTTCGCAATTATCAGGTAAACTTTTCGATTGTGCTAATGATGACAGTGTAATGATAGCTGATAATGATAACTTATAATGATATAACTTATAACATTTAGGATTCAATCTGCGCCATCCATTTCACCTTTCACCATTCATCGCTGCTTTGCAACAGCAACAACAACAGAACCTTCAGCAACAGCTGTTTTCCACACAGAACGCAGACGAAAGCGCGACACCAGCTCCGTTCTGCGAAAATAACACAGGCATAAACACTGCCATCGCAAACCCTTATCTGGCTGCACTACCATTCAGCCCCGCGCTGCGACTAAACGAAAATCGCGGCATCGACACGGCCACAGTCTCCGCCGACGCAGCCAGATCGTCCGCCTCCTCGGCGCGAAGTCACGCGTCCCCCGCCGAAAACATAACTTTTTCGGGCGATGAAGAAGACGAGGAACTACTGTACAGGAGAGTCGGCGCCGAGCCTGAGGACCTCAGTCTGTGGTTAGTTTTTTTGCCACTGTCAGAAGTGTCAAAAAAATTATTGGAAGAAATTGTAAACCCAAAAAGTTTTCTCAAATTCAAAAAAAATTAAAAAAATTAATTGTATTACAGTATTTTATTACCGGTATATTTTTATGCGAAATACAGTAAGTACACTATATATTTTGCTCATAATGATTCGATTCTTTTCCACAAATTCTAAAAGTACAGAAAAAATTTTGAAAATTGAATTTTTAAGATTTAGTTTCCACCTAACGGTACATATTATACAATATGTATATGTAATTATTATTATATGATACGAAGAAGCCAGATTTGTCAAATCAGTTCAACAGCATTTGTAAAAAATTTTCAACGAATTTTTCAGCAGAGAGCGCAGAGGCGGTGACGTCGACGAGACGGGCTCTACCGCGCCCAGCAATTGGTCTTGGGAGGAACAATTCAAACAGGTCAGGGCTCATTTCCTTAAGGTTTGTAATAAATTCCTAAAATTTGAACATTGCTCTTTAACAAACAAACGCAATTTTTTAAACCACCAAAAAAACAGTCAAATTTTATTTGGAAAATGCACATTTTTTATTTGTTCCGGATGAGTGATTATTACTGTCATCATCAACACCAACGACTGTCTCCGTCTCTCAGCCCATCTATCCAAACAACTGTCGTCAATCTTAGCAGAAACGAGGGGGAGGGAGTGGAAAATCTGCAGCGCAAAAATTAGAAAATCAATTACACACGCCAATTAATGTGACAATTTTTCAAAATGAGCAAAAAAAAATTTTTTTGTTGTTTTTCGAGGAGGACGACAAAATTAACTCAACTAATAAAAAGTTTGTCTATTCAGTTTGGAAATTGGAAATGAAATGATATTATAAAAAGAAATTTACGCTAAATTGCGTTATATGTAATAGATTGCTTTAGCAATTACTACTGTAAGTGTGTGAATTGCCGTTATTTTATGTCAACTTTTCAATTTTTTTTCAATTTTTAAATATGTATGACGAAATGAAAAATTCGGTTATCGTTCACGCATGTGAAAAACTGTTGATACATACCGTAGTAATTCGAGAATAGAAAAGATTTTCGGCGCCAAGAACAAACCTTTAATTTTTAAAAACAATTTTTCAATTGCCGAAATTCTTAATGAGCTTTTGACACATTTTAAAAATTTGCAAACCAAATTGTTCATTCGAAAATTTACAAATTATACATTTCGCCAATTTCATTCATTTGGCGCTATTTTCGCGAACAAAAGGTGAAAAATAAAAATCCTCGGCTAAAATAACAAAAAATAAATGTTTTGTATTATTAGCGAGAAGTATCAAAAATGCAAAATGTCACCACTTTTGGCGAAATGATTTTATTTTTCGGCGGAATGTCGCCAATGGCAACTTTTAACGGTTTTCGTCTTGCATGTATGTATGTGTTATGTATCTACCGTGTGTGGACAAGTTGTTGTTTTTGTTGTTATCATCCTGTTATCATAATTCTCAACAACACAACACTAAAATAGTGTAAATAGTGGAACTGATAAAATTTTGGGAGAGCAAGACAACTCGACGCCAAGCGATTTGTGTAGACTTCTATTACAGTATCACACATTAATTTTTGTAAATAAATTATCGTAGCCTTTACGTTTGAAAAATTGCTTCAGATTTTCAAATTGTTTCTTTTTGGTTTTGTTTTGGAAATGAGGAATACGGTACTTTTAATTATTTAAAAAGAAAAAAAAACTTATAGAAAAATGGGAAAAATTGCGATAAAAACAATTCTTTAAGCTTTTCTTTTCGCTTTTCCTAAACTAATTTTCATTGTTTTCATAATAATAAATGAAAAATAAGTAAGTTATGGGGATAAATTTCCTAAAAGAGGAAACGAAAAATTGCGAAACAAAATGAGCTACCCTCTAAACACAAATTCACTGCAAATTTGCGTCGGATAAAAAAAGGAAAATTGGCATAACAAAATTTTGGCTAAAATGAATTTTAGAAATTTGGGCACTACGTACGTATTATGTATTATGGAATTTTTTTTGAATTTTTCTGTCATTAAGATGGCAGACGGAAAAAAAGACATTTGGCATTCTGAATTGGCACTCTGAACAACTTTTTGCGGCCAAATTTATCTTTTCGCTGAAAATGAAAATTAGCAAAATATAATTTTTCACAAAACAAAACTGACTGCCATTAAAAATGTTATCATCATTTTTGCTAATATCATTTTGGCATTCGCATTGGCATTGGCATTGTCATTGGCATTGGCATTGGCATTGGCATTGGCATTGGCATTGGCATTGGCATTGGCATTGGCATTGGCATTGGCATTGGTGCCAATGCACAATGAAATTCACCGCTAATGCAAAATGAAACGAAATTAGAGCAAGAAATATGGCCCACGCCAACTTTTTTCTCATCGAAATCCAAAACGAATTTAAACAACCATTTTGGATTACTGTAGTTTTGTGGGATAAATTAAATTTGCCACAATAAAATACAGTAAAACTTGCATTTATAAATTTTTAAATGTGCTATAAATTAAAAATAAATAAATAATCAAATTTGAATCCAAACTTAATGGAATTAGTTTTTGTACATCGAAAAATGTGTTTTAATTACTCCAAAAATAAACACACACAAAATTCACAACAAAAAATTTGCAATAATAAAATGTTTAAAATAATACATTAATACTGTGCTTGCAAAAATTGCAATAAATCAACATTTATGCCATATTTAAAAATATTTCGTATTTAATATGAATTTAATGTTTTTCTTCTTTTTTCTCTCTCTTTCTCTTTCTCTCTTTTTCATACACTTCCACATTTAATTTCGTATTGGTTAACGTCGAAAAAAATGCCAACAAATTTCAGCTGTACGAATTGTCAAACGATCCCGAGCGAAGGGAATGGCTGAACGATTGGCTCAGTTTTATGCATCGAATTGGTTGGTTGAACTCGACTGTTTTTTTTGGTTTTTATGATAGAACTTTTACCTCGATAAACTTTTGTCTCGAGTTTAGGGCCCACAATTGACCGGGCCGGGCCCGAAACCGACCCGGTTAAGCCTGGTTGTAAAGATAAAAAAATTACCAATATAAGAAATTCTTGTCAAAAAATTAAACTTGGCAACATCTTTGATTTTTGACTTTCGAATTTTCGACTTTTTTAGACTTTTGAACCCAAAAAAATTTTCCATTTCAAAAATAAAAAACTAAATTTATGCTTAAAATCCTTCCTTTTTTTGTATTGTTCATAAATTTTTTTTCATGAAAAAATTTGCAAGTTGTTTTGGAAATAAAATTATAATTTTTCAAAAATTTTCACTTGCCCTCACCAGGCCCAAGCGGGCCGGACCGTGCCCACCTTTCATCGAGCCGGGCCGGGCCTGGAAAAAAAGTGGGCCGAGCCAACCTTACTTTTACACAAATTATATACTTTCGGCTTGAAAGCTTTGAGATTCACTGTGATAGTTGTGCCATTTCAGGCAAGCCAGTGACGAGAATTCCGATTATGGCTAAGCAGGTCCTCGACCTCTACGAGCTCTACCGTCTCGTAGTTCAACACGGCGGCCTCGTCGAAATTATAAATAAAAAACTTTGGCGAGAAATCACCAAGGGCCTCAATCTGCCCAATTCCATTACTTCGGCCGCCTTCACCCTCCGCACTCAGTAGGAATTTAAAGAAAAATACTTTAAAAAGTGCATCTGTGACGCGAATGCAGACTCCAACCGAGAACATTTGAGTTTATCGCTGTGTATATAGTTTTTATAACTTTTTGCAAAACTCTCAATTCCCTTTCTAGTGAAAGGAAGCCTTTTGAAGTAATGCATGTTGAAAATCTCATAAACTCTGATTTTACATAACCATATTTTCTTCCTTTTAATCTTAATTGTAATTGTCATAAAATTCCGTATTCAGATATCAAAAGTACCTGTACGACTACGAGTGCGACCATGAAAACTTGAGTTGTTTGGCGGATTTGCAGGCGGCTATCGAGGGAAATCGTCGCGAGGGCCGACGGACCAACCCGAATGAGGGCCCCAACCCCACCGCCCACACCCCCAGCCAAATGATCCACGGCAGCATTTCTAGGACACCACACACGCCGGCTAATGACACCAACGACGGTACGTGTTGTGTTGACTGTAGTATAAGGGCATACACAATAAGTAAATTTTTTAATCGATGCATATTCGGAAATTAAAAAATTGAATGTAACGTTTTGGAAATTGTTATGTCCTTTTTTATTTTCTTATTCCATCAATTTTTGTAGTGGGACGAAATTCGTCAAATTCGGCGGCGGCCGCGGCGATGGCGTCGGTGTTCCCATATTCGCTGGCGCAACACTCGATGGCGGCTTTTTTCGGCAAACAAATGAACATCGCCCCTCCATTCGGCGTAGACAGAGGTAATCCTTCATTTCGAGGCTCTTTTAAACTTAAAAATTTGCACCAAAATTGCCCACCACATACTCACTCACTTCCCCTCAACGAAATGTGAACAGGACTCCCATATGTAAATCTTCTATAAATCATATTTAATATTATAGAAGAAATGGCGACCGACTTCGGGAATGCTTTCACAAATTCGCAAAACGCTATGCCATCCTTGGCGCAGTTCGAACTGCTACAAAAGTAAGTTTGAGCAAAATTTGGAATTTTTATTTTACTTTTTTTCCTATACATTTCTTGTTTTTTATTTTTTTATATTCCTTGTAATTCAGGGCGGCTTTGGGCGCGGCCGTAGCTGCTTCGAATGGCAATTTGGCATTTAGCAACCACAATAACAGCAAAAACAAAAATTCCACGCCAGCCATTTCGAACGGAAACTACTGTAACGGAGAGGCGAGCGCCGGTTCCGGCCGCAATTCCGCCACGTCACCTGGTGACTCCGAAAATGACGGTTACGGTGGCCCTGCCCCAGGTACGTAAAACAAAGAAAATAGCAGAACATTTTTTCGAAAGTAAATATACTTTAGCAACTTTTAATACATACATATCAAGGGTGGGCCGCAAATAAATTTCATTTTTGCGAAAACCGCAAATCGCAAATCCCAAATAAATTTTTATTTTCGCAAATCGCAAACCGCAAATTTTTTTATAAAAAATTTTTTTTCATAAAAACATTTTTTGTAAAAAAAATTTATAAAAGAAATCAAATTTTTTGCAAATCTTGAAAAATGGGAAATATATATATATATATGTATATATATATATCTCCGCAATAAGATCATTTAATAATATTATGCCAAAGTCTATATCGCGGATTTAAAAAAATAAATGTTTCTTATTTTTCAAAATTTGCGAAAAATAGCCGATTTTTCGCAAATCGCAAATTTTTGCTCAAAAAAGCCGCAAAACCGCAAATCGCAAATTTTACCACCCCTGATACATATATTCGAGAATGAGGGAGAGAGAGAGAAACTCTATGAACTTATGTTACAAAATATGTATGTATTACGGTCAGCAATGATCGCCAACACTCTACAATAATCCTAATCCTTGTGTTGTAATTAATCTTGAATTATCATTTGTCTGTTTTGTAGCAAAAAAGCCCCGGCAAACTCTACTCGAAAACAATTTCGAAGGCAATTTAAATTTTGGCAACGTGACAGAATCAATCTTCAGAAATTCGCCCACAACGCGAATGAAACTTACGAGTAATTTCTTTTTTTATTCTTGCGTTACTTTATATTTTGAGCTGTAAATTTTTGCAAAATAAATCAAATTACAAAAATTAAAATTAAAATTAGAAAAAATATATGGAAGAAATTTTAGGCTCGCGAAATGAATGTGGGGAAAGTTCGATGGTGGTTTCGATGGAAGTGAACGGAACAATGTACCAGGGAGTGCTTTTCGCCACCGATTCCACACAAAACACGAAGCACGAGGCGAAGGCCCACCGTAAACCACCACAGCCACTTTCGTCGACCGTAACAACGTCGTCGCGGCCTTCGTCTGCCACCATAGTAAATAGCATGACCGCTGACAGAATCAAAGCCAACTAATTTATTAACATCTGGCGGGTATACGGTAATGTCACATTTTTTCAGTCATTGTTAAGTCGAAATTCACTTACATGTAAAAATACTATGTACCTGTATGAGCTCTATTTGCTTTTCTTATTCTAAATTAACATAAAAATTGATTGATTTTGATCAAATTAGCACATTTTTTATTTACATACGCACAAAAAAAGTAATATTCGAAAATTATTCATCGAAAAAATTGACGAAAAGATTTATTTCTATTTCATTTTACATTTTATTTTAAAGAATTTTGCGTGAACACATTTCTTGTGATTTTTCCACATTCTTTTTTCTCATTATCACTATCATCGCCAACGTTGTCATAATAACGATAGTGGGGATGATTAAGTTTTGTATACTTTTTTTTATTTAGGAATCTCTTCAATTTTTCTTGTGAATTGATTTTTGTACAATTTCTCATTTTTAAATTTAAAAATGCCTCAGTCAATTTCGTGTCAAATAGTTCAAATATTGATTGATGTTAATGAATATGAAATCAACCTTGTTGAATCAATGAGCTTTATTTTTAAATTTGTAGTCATTTCAACAGCAAATTTGTATTGTCGTTAATAACGCTGAAAAAAATGCATTTTTAAACTCGGCTGTCAGTGCCAACCAACCCGTGGCGGTTGGCGATTCAGTGGTATTACAATTAAATTTGGTTGGTAATGATTTTAAAAATCAAGATCGAAATATCAAAATATTATGATAATTTGTATAACATTTTGTGTTTGTCAAATTCTATTGTTGTTTTATTTCAATTGATGATTATTTATCACCTTTAATAAAGTTTTTTTTAACTTTTTTACTCCAATTTTTAATTAAATTAACGTTTAATAATAAAATAAACATTTTTCCTATTTGAAATCAAAAAATGTATATTATAATTAATATAATTTGCAAAACGCTCTGTTTGCATTTATGTATATAGTTTGGAAAACTAACTGAAAATCAATCAATCAAATTACAATCGCAATTTTTGTATGTAAAAGTTGATATTTTTGCTGAAAACCTTGAAGTTTGTAAAAATAAAAATTCCATTTTATTTTCTTACTGTCATTATAACACTTTAAATCCAAGTGATAATTTAATTTGAATATTTAGAGAAATATTCAAATGCACCGAGGGAAGAAACGTCGAAAATTTCTCTCCGAAATTAAAAAAGTAACGAATTTAAAAGTAAAATTTAGCAACTAAAAATTTTACCCAACCAACTGTAAACTATTTCATTAGGAAAATTCTCTAAATTATTTGTCGATGCCTCATTTAATTCATGTAGTTTAAAAATTTATCTTCTAAACAAACTGAAAAATCGCCAAATTTAGGTGTAAAAAAGTTTATATAACGAAATTTTTTGAATTAAGACAAGTTGTAACTGCATTTGTTTTATTTTAATTATGCGTACTTGAAATAATGGCGTAATTATGATTTATTTTAATTTTAAGCATCTTGTTGGAGAATATGCCGCATAAGTCAATATAAAAATTAATCCAACGCGCGTTTAACGACGTGCTTTCTGTTCTAAAGACGTGCCTTCTGTATGCCGAATGCGTTTACCGTATTTGATTTGGAAGGAGAAGTTCATCACAGACCATAACTGTACTAAAGAAGACTTCTCCTCCACAGTACGTATTGAATGAATGTATTGATATAAATTTTAGTCGTTCTAGGTGATCTCCACCAGCATTCCTCACATTTTATCAATTGTGTTGGTGTGCGGTTTTGTCACCTTTGGTACATTTGTTTTCCGGTTCTTGGACGAGAACATCGCCAACGAGCCTTTTTGTGAAGCGTTACTTTTCTCGTACACAACCATCACTACAATTGGTACCATTTAAAATTTTTCGTGGACACATAATATGCAATGTACGTGGTGTACAAATAAATGTACAAATATGTACAAATAAATTTATAGGTTATGGCAAAGTCGTTCCACGAAACTCAGCGTCGCAAATGTTTTGTGTATTCTACTGTGTTCTCGGCATCCCCATGGTGTTCCACACATTGAGTAATATCGGCGAATTTGTAGCCGAATTTTATTGGATCTTAATGAATGCGTTATTTGAAAGAAAGGTAAAACAATCAATTTTTGCCGAATACCTATTGTAAAAAAGTACTTTTTAATATAGAAAAAGGATGATTTCGAAAAAGAATGTCGTTTACCACTAACGGTAGTGTCAACTTTGATTGCTTTTCATTCCTTAATTGGCGGCCTTATTTTTCATTTTTGGATCGATGAAATGCCCATAATCCCAGCAATTTATTTCAGGTATCTTTCTGGCACAAGTGGAAATTTTTTTTAACTTTTAAAATCTTTAAAATAACCTTCAAATCACAACTAATTTATTTTATTCTAGCTTTATCAGCATTACTACCATCGGATACGGTAAGAATCCTTCTTCCATTCCCATATGAATTTAAAAATTGAACAATTTAGGTGATTTGAATCCCACACCGGATAACGGCTTTCACACTACTGTTCTCGTTATCTATTTGAGCACGGGTATTGTGATCATGTCGACGCTATTCGGCGCGTTAAGTGGCCACCTTCGCCAGTATTCAAAAAATTTGTACTGTGATGCGGATAACAGACCAGGCTCGAAATCCTCGACAAAACAATTCAGCAATTCGTCAAAAACATCAAATTCCAAAACTTGTAATTTACAAAATAAGTGCACAAAATCATGTGATGTTAATCAATATCTATGCTATAAGGTATAATTTTCTACAGGATGTTTTTACAGTTGATCTCATAATCTTTATAAACGTTTTGTAATTTTTTTGTTTTTAATAGTTGTTTGTTTTCATTTATATATAGCTCAATTTTTACTCTCGATTAGGCGAACTTAATTTTTGACTAGGATTTCGGAATTTATTAAATGGAAAACTAATTTATCTATGCAAAAACGCACAAAAATGTCTAATGATTTTTTAGAATGTTAAGATATTTTTCTTCAACGTTCCTTTTCAAAGCTCAACGAGCCACACAATTACCACATTTTTCGCATGAACACTTCCAACTCTATTGTATGTATTTTGAATAGGCCTTAATTTTAGTGAGAAAAATATATTTAAAAGTTTAATACCAAAGAAGTCATAATAATATTCAATGATAAGGAAAAAAGTTATACAAACTTATACAACAAATATTGATTTGTATCGAATAACGATGAAACATATTATCAAAAACCAATGCAATAAATCGATTCCATATTCTAGTTCAAATGTCCAAAACAGCGTAAAAAATTGTCGTCTTTTTCAATTATCAAAAGCTATTTACGGCCAAATTTTTTATAACTAATGGCTGGAATAAATGGGACAAAATATTTGTGAACCAGGGAACGCCGTTTATTCCTGAATAGCGTGTTAAAGGAATTTTTTTGAACGTTTAATTCTAAAATTCTTCATAAAATTTGAAATCATAAAATAAAAATAAACAAAGTATGAAAATTTGAATGAACTTCATTCATAATATTAAATTTTTTACATTTTGTATCTTGTTAAATTAGATTTTTCTGTTTTCAAATACTATGGGAAAATTGAAACCAAAATCTAGGCATTTTTGCTCTAAAAATTCCTCATAAAAACCAAATACCCTGGTTATAGCATAAATAGAAAAAACTAATGAATCAATTTTATTTCAACAAAAAATATTCATTATTGCTTTGGTCAGAAGAAGAACGGAAACAAAGAGTATGCATAACATAAATATGATTTTTAAACTTAAAGATAATACAAAAATAAATACTTCAAAACGAAGAGGAGATTAACCGGCTAGACGTGGTGGATCAATAGGATGTATTTATCGACGTCGTTTGGAGCTGATGGGAGCCGACCCGCCGCCACCTTTTCGCTTGCGATTGTTGCTGCTGCTGTGGTGATGGTGACGCTCTTGTTCGATTTCGCCACGCTCTTTTGCCTTGTCCGCTGTAAAAATATACATGTAATTTATTTTGTTTATTGCTCATAGCAAAAAAAGCTTTTGGAATTCAAATCGACGATAAAAAAAACTTTTTGATAAAAAAAGCCTTAAAAATCCTCATGAAATAATGAAATATTTCTAAGATAAGATTTCTTTGCGAATTCGAAAACTTACCTTTGGATGCCTCCTCTTCGAGGTCGCTCCAATCCTTTCCCGAACTTTCGTCACTTCCCAAACTGGCCTCCGATGCTAAAAATAAACTTGTAAAAAATCGAATATCAACCAAAGAAATTATCAAAATACCGGAATCGTCAGAGCTAGCAGCCGATTCTTCCTCTTCGTCCTCATCGCTGTCCGCACTGTCGTCGTCCTCAGAAGACACTTCAAATTCAGACGATTCGCTTTCTTCCTCCGCGTCCTCTTCCTAAAAAACCCACGAAATATATCAAAAAAAAGCTAAATTTTACAATCACTAAAATAATATTAATGTGCACTTGCTTACAGAAAATTTATCGTATAAAATATATAAATATTGGATATAAATATATTCAAATAATATAAAAAAAACTTACGCCAGATTCATCATGCAAAAATCCCCAGCCGCCATTTTCGAAGAATTCAGTAGGATCGTCCATAATTGTTTTCATTATTGTCTGCCAATTCAACGAGATTGGGCCTTCGGAATAACGAATGTCGCAAGAGCTGGAACATCAAATTTAGTTATAAATATTTGCAATAAATTAAAAAACAAATACTCACTTCAGCCAATCTTTGACATTATCGAGCGAAGACGACGGAATTTGTCCAATTTGCTGAACCTTTCGGCGATAGTCCTTGAAGACAATAATCAAGTCGAAGGTGCGAGTATTACTTGTCACACGCTCAAAGTGCACCAATTCCACTTCGTCAAGCGTTATCACAAACGGAGGCTAAATTTACAAATTCCATAATGTCGGTTTTGTAAGTAAATACAAAAAATGTTAAACAATTATGCTATTCAAAAGAAAAAATTATTTTGCTATTCAAAAAGTGATAAAAGTAGACAATTTTAAAACTAAAATTACCCATTCCGTGAGATGAACGAGACAGGTGGACGTGGGCTTCATGCTCACCGCCGAACGGAACGGGACACCCGTAAAAGCCAGCTCAGTGAAAGGTCTATCAAAGTCCACAGCCTCGTTGGTGAGACGGACGACCTTGTCACAGAAGTTTTGGAACGCCATGTTCAACTTTTTGCGCATTTCGCGTTCCATCTGAAGGAAAAAGTTCAGACATTTCAGTAAAATTCAAGCAAAAGTAATTCGCTTAACAAATAAAACATTTGCTGACCTGTTCGCTTTGCATATCGTCACGATCCTGCATGTGATGATATTTTCCCAAGTCCGTGGTAATCTCTCCCACTTCCGCGTAAAATTGCACATCGCCATATTTCTTCTTTCCCCACAATACGGGATTCTAAAAAGTCAACGTATACGAACAATAATTCATAAGCGTTTAACATAAATAATTGCTTCCGCTAATATAATGAAAAAATTGCTCTAGATTCGCCCGCAATTCTTTGTCATAACCCCGTACCTTCCAAACTGAATTTTTTCACCGCTTCCTGGTCGGTTTTTGTCAATATTGACAAATTCAATCCAATACTTTTCAATAAACCCTCAAACAAAAAACAAACCTTCAAGTGAAAATGCAAGAGAATAATCATCTCGTTATCGCAAGGTTGAAAGAATGCATGCTTTATGTTATTGTACAAAACGTCGATCTTGTCACCACGCAATGAAGTATAACGAAAACCTGAACAAATTATATTATAAAGTCCAGTGTTTTTATTTTTATCCAAAAATCAGTCCTCAGTACCACACTTTTAAATTAATTATTCAAGAAGAATTAACAAAAACATAAATTTAATTGATACTTAAAAAACAAAAAAGCTGTATAATAGAAATTTAACTTTAGCAAAAAATTGCACCAAAAACACTAAAAATAATCAAAAAATTCAATAAACAAAAAAATAAAAAACCAAAAAACAAAAAAATAAGACAAAAATACTCATAAAAATACCGTTTACGTGGGCCTCCAATGAACCACTAATTCGCTTAGCGATAATATTCGGCCTAACGTAGAGATCTTTCAGTTTCGGATT
The DNA here is from genome assembly GCA_009724625.1 of Deladenus siricidicola. NCBI lineage: Eukaryota > Metazoa > Nematoda > Chromadorea > Rhabditida > Sphaerulariidae > Deladenus > Deladenus siricidicola. The sequence goes on along the minus strand of SAUE01000086.1, from coordinate 63,728 downwards.
GGCCTTTCCGCTAGCCAAAATGAGTTTGTCCTGTTTGACGGCGCCCTCCTTCTCACGCTCCTCCGCCTCCAAAGTGCGAAAACGCTTCTGCATCTCTTTAATGAGCCGAAGTGCGGTGCTCAGATTTGTGCTCGGCGCATTCGATTGGCCTTGCTCACGAACACTCGTGCTCTTGTAGCTTCTGCAAATATAAACAAAAATTTACTATTGCGACTTTTTGATGTTCAATTTTTAACAGTAAATGTCAACTTTCTAAACTTACACTTCTTTCAAAAATTTCGCCAATGGATTTGGATAGTTAATATTGTCCTTTCCGATTTGAGATCCGGGATGTGTGAAATTAATTCGAATGCAGAAATAGTCGCCCTCCGACACCTGACTCACGTTCTTTATCATAGAGATGTGAAATGGAACGGGAATGCCGAATATCGGCAAAATGACCGTGTCGTGACGTTTGTCGACGTGAATCATCAACTTTCCCACTTCTTCGTCGTCCGGAAATTTGTCTTCCGACTTGTAGGAAATATTCGACTTCACCTTCCTTTAAAAAATTGAATAATATTGGACAAAAAATATCATACATCGCTTAAAAATCACACATCATCATACCCGTAGACAAAAAAAAATTAAAATATGGGACTCTATCCCTTAGTGCTAAATTTAGCTTCTTGTTTACGGGCCTGCATTATGCGGTGCCACAAGAAAATAATAAACTCACTTTTGAACGCCATCTCCACCCTTTTGCAAAGCCATACGCTCACGTGCCTCCCTGTTGATTTGTTCCGCCAATTCCTTCTGCTTTTCTTGGCGCTTTTCCTCGTTGGTTTGCTTATGCTTAAAAACGTACAATGTTGGACAAAAACAAATTAATTAAACAATTTCAATGTTACTCGTGTCTGCTCTTGGAGAACAACGGAACGCTTAGAGCGACCCTCCGTGGGTATTTCTTCCGCGATATCCGCATCGTCATCCTCCTCCTTCAGCTTCATAATGTTAGATCGGAAATTTTTAGCCTTTGACGTCAGCATTTCGTTCGGACCGCTCTAGAATGACAGAAAACTATATTTCATTATTAATTTAAAAAATCGATAAATTCAAAAAATATTTATAAATCCTAAACTACTAAAAAAACTAAACTACGTATAACACTTACCGGCGAAACGAGAATTGTGTCACTAATGAAGATAGACGCCGATTTTGTCGCATCCTTACTGGTCGGTTTTTTCGGAAAATTCTGCAGACCCATAGCGATAATGAAAGTCATATTCTCTTCGACAATCTGCTTGCATTTGTCGTTGATTAGCAAATGACTTTCACGAAACTCAATCCCGGTCGCAAAACTAAATGCAGTATGTTCAAGCAACGTAATCAAATAATTAAAAAAATATTATTAAAACACGATAAAAAAATTACAGTCAAAATCTGGTAAAAAATTACCCAAAATTTTGCTTCACGAGGTATTGCACATAATCAGGCTGAGACTCCTTGAAACTTTTGATGCCCGCTTCATACGCGTCACAAATTTTTGCACCAGGCTTCAACGCATTCATAACGGCCACCTCAGCGGAAATGAGCGATTCGTGAAGACCCTCCATTAATTTGTCGCCCTCGCTGGGCAGAACCATCATCGTTCGTCCCACATTAGAGCAATACGACTAAAGTCAACAATATATTAAAAATAGCAACAGCAAAAAAACTTGTCTAAAGATTTAAGGCAATGAATAACACACGCAAATGTGCTATATTTTCCCAGAATTCCGCCAGTAATAAAATAAATATATATAAAGCATGTTATGTTACTATTTATAAAGCACTACAAATAATACATAAAAATATGTATGTGTGACATACTCCGGCAAGGGGGGGTCGGACCCCCCCCCCCCCACATCGCGCCGCGGGGTCAAAATTTAGAAACAAAAAATCGCACAAAATGGTCGAAGGTAAAGAAAATTTTTGACGGTGAAAAAAGAAAGGAAAAAATCGAGCAAATTAAAGGAACAATGCGTAATTTTTCATTGCGCAATGGCATTCCGCGATGGTTTTTCTTAATAAAAAACCATCACGCATCGAAAACGCGCGATGGTTTTTTTTATTGAATTTTTCGGAGGCTCGTAAAACAAAAAAAAATGTGGCGCATAATTTTTATATACTCGGAAATGCGTTAAATTTCTTTCCTTTTTCCAAAAAATTCGCGCTTGCGCACGAAATTTTTTTTTTGTTCGACTTTTTCAATAAAAATTTTTTTTGAAAATTTTGAGCGTTTGAAAATTTAGACCATCGCGCAAAAAAAATTTTGGACCCCCCCCCCTTGCCGAAGTATGATATGTGATTTGAGTAATTTCAATGTATGACAAATGTATGCAAAAACAACACTCACCGACAAACGGGCACCAATGCAACTCGTAATAAAGCCGCAGTGTAGGATGCGTTCGTTGCTAAAATTACAAGAAAAAATTAATTTGTAAACGTCACTTTTGAACAAAATTTAACCTTTCGGCGCTAAACTTCAAAGACGTTGTTTCTCCGGATTGAATGATTGGCGTGTAGCAGTCGTCTATCATATTTCCGTTCGCCAAATTGCCCTGCACTTGCACCTTGCTCATCGTGTCCACCAAATCAGCCGACAGCTTGTTGTGACGAACTTTCTGAAAAATTCAATTAATTAATCAACATATTATTAATTGTATTAATTTATTTATTACATTTTTTAATAAATATTTCATAAGTACCTTATCCTGATTTACAATCTCAAAGATTTTTTTGCGCAAATAATTCCAAGCGTTCACGGAGGCGGACGCCGACTTTTTCATAATTTCAATTTCATCTGTGTTCTTCACGGCGAATAATTTTGCGAACGGCAATGAAACGTCCACAATATTCTACAAAAATTGATTTTTTTATTCTTAAACCAAACAACAGAAAATAAAGTTTTATTTAAAAAATCCATTTTATAGGGTTAGCAAAATGTCAATCAATACTTTTTAAACAACCGTAAAGCATCAAAAAATATTAGCAAAAAAAGTTACAAAATAAATCTATAACATATAAAAAAAATTTACCAAATCCTTTTCCGCCAACGCGCTTTCCCACGCCTTCGTGAAATCTGTCGTAGGCTTATCCTTCACAAAACGACCAACTTTATTGCACTTTGCAATAATTCCCAACATCTTCTCAAAATTTGCGCGATCATTATCGGCCTAAAAATTTTTGCCATAAATCGATAGACTTTTTGACGGAATTAGAAAATTAAAATATTTATGAAGAAAAATACATTAAAAAGTCTGGAGTAAAAATTTATTTTATTTAATCTATTGTAAATTCTTTTAACATTTGGTATTTTGTTTCGATCAGCGTAATTTAGAGAAAGTCGCAAATTTCAACTAAAAACCTCAAATTAAATTTAAAATACCACGAAAAAACCGACAAAATATAGTGTCAAAAAAGTTCAAGTAATAAAAAAAAGCTATATTATTAATTCAGAAACGAAAGCAATCAAAAAATTTATGAAAAAACCTTATTTCTTTTGTAAGTATCAAATGGCGGCACATTCGGATGCAAATTCTCTTTGTCTTTCGTCTCGAGCGGAGAAAAGAACTGTACTTTCTTTTCACTTCCCAGAAAATAAATTCCAGTTTTAGTCATAACCATCAACGTATCCATCAAACTACAGTTAAAAAGCCATGTCTAAACGGTAGAACATTATTTTGAAACATTCGAAAATCTACAATTTTTTTAACAATCCAAAAAATATTTTAAAAAAATAATTCAAAAATGACCTGTAGAGAATTTGATTTCGAATAACTGGGCTCCTTTTCGTGGTTAACAGCGAAAATCAGCGCGTCAACACTCCTTAGATCCGTATCTTCAGTCTGAAAACCAAACGTGAATATCTACATATACCAAAAAAATAATTCGAAAAAATACCCAAGCTTCATAAATTTTAGTCGCTCTTCCGATGAAAAAGTCTTTATTAATGACGAGATTAGACATGATTAACCTAAAAATTTGTTATACATATTTTGTTATACAAAATAAGCCAGATTTCTGTAAACCAGGTGTCTGTAGATAAGCCAGGTAAGTGTCTGTGACTTCAGTCAATTATTTTCGGATATTTTTTTTAATTTTCAGAATAGTTTCTATAAGCTGTAAGATCGTTTTAAATTACTTTGAGTAACGTTTTGGTAAAAAATAAATAAAAGAAAGTTAGAGATTCTAGTAAAAATGTTGGTTAAGAGACTGCAGAAGTCAGGAACTCAGGAACTTTGCAGGAACAGCTCAGGAGTTTTCAATAAAAATGTTTCAAGCCAAAATCTTAGCAAAAACTTAGAATTTTTTGGTATAGATCGGCGAAATTACAGAGTTCTGCAAAATGAACACTCATTTTGTGCTTTTCTTTCTGAAAATTTGTTTTAATTATAAAATATTAGGTCCTGCAAAGAATCTATCCTGCAAAAACATGTCAAGAGTTTCTTTATTCATTTTGAGCAATTTTTACAGCAGCAAAAATGAGTTTTTTTTGCGTAACACCGAGAAAATTTTGAGTGAAGACAATGTGCATTTTTCACAATTCTTGCAGATGAATCATCATTCGTCTGCAAGAACTGTAAAAAAGCGACGCATTCAGGTACAGAGATTTCCACCGATTTTTTATAATAAAAAATAGCAAAATTTATAGCATAAATTTCGTAGACTTTTTGCGTAAAACAAAATAATTTCTCAAAAATTGATAATGCTAGAGACTGGTAAAGAAAAATGGTAAAAATGAACCAAGTCACAACACCGAAACCAACGAAACAGACCGACCGCTTTCCAGATTCCAGATTTGGTTTGGAATTTTTCAAAATAACGTAGCATATTGCCAAACAATACTTTTGAAAATGAGCGCTATTTCAAATTTTGCCGCCCAGTCCAAATTCGAATTGAATACCACTGAAAAATGAGTGAGTTTATGAAAAATTATTATTCAAAAATTTATTTTTTTAGTTGTAAAAAGGGGTTAAAATGTCAGTTTTCGTAGTTTGTTTGTTTGTTTTTTAATTGTTCAAGTAAAAGGTTTGCTGTTTCAACAGTTCAACAGCGGTATCTGACCACTTTCGCAATGCCCAACAATTTTTGTATTACGTAACACTAGTGATCGGCCCTCCAATAAGAAGAATAGGTGCACTCGTCAACGCGAAGATTCCGTAAATGGCGGAATATGAGCCGATTCAGATGGGGGATGGCATTTGGCCTCCTCCTCCGCCACCACCTCCGCCGCCACCTCCTCAACAATCACATGTACCAAAAACACCGAAAACACCTGGATCGCAAAAGTCTAAGAACTTACAACCCTCGAAGCAGTCACATAGAACGCAGAAATCTCGAAATGTAACTTTTTTTATAGAGTATATGGGGAAACATGACTTTGCTTTAGATTTTAATTACGATGTTAACTATTCATCTCTCATTCTAGGAACCTATAGAGTCCTCCCAGGCATCTCCTCCATCTAGGAAGCGTAAATCGAAGAAAAGGAAATCGCGCCACAGACCGGCACCACCCGACTCCGAAGGTGCCGACTTCGTGCGTTCCAACTACACCTACCCGGACTACAGCGCCGCTTCTGAGGCACCGCAATCGGCGGACAGCAAGTCGCATTGCGGAAAGTGTTGTTCGGTTTTTTCGTTGTTTGCGCTGCTTGTTAGTTTGATGTGCATGGTGGTGATCATTCTGATCTTAATTTTCGAGAAAAGTGTCGACTCCGTTATGCCGTTTGACATACAGAGCGAATAATACCGAAACACGTGAATATAGTCCGGCAATCTTAATAAATAGTAATTCTAATAATAAATGCGGCTAATATTTTTTTCAAATAAGCCATGCAATACTATGATTTTGTATTATATGCCGTAGTTTCGTCATTTTTGGATATTATTTTGATATGAATGTGGATTATGAAAAATCAGTAATCGATGTGTATAAGAATTTAGTTGTAAAAATTCTCGAGTTTATATGTACCAAAAAATAGTTAATGGCTTATTTAATGGTTAAAAATTCATTGCCTTCGGTGTTCCCCTAGGGTCGTATTGAAATGTTGTCTGTAATTGTAGTGTAATTGTCTGTAATGGTTGTATGTATAAATTTTTGTTTAAATATTGAGCTATTTCTGAATCGTAAAATTTTATGACTTCTGCAAAATAATTTCAGAGGGGAAATTTAGTGCAGTATTCTGAATTAAGTTAAGTAAAACTAAATTAATTTTTCCAAGAAAATTCATTTACATCTTTTCAAAAAATCAAAAAAGTTTCAATGCTTAACACTTTTCTCCTTTTTCGCTTTTAACAGCTTTTTTATTAATATAATACTAATATTATTTCTAGATGATGGCAAATGATAATTTGAGTGCCTTAAGTTTCGATTTGGAAGAGGAGGAAGAATCGAATGAGGACGAACTACTAACCGCTCTCCTTAGCGCTAACCGAGAAAATGAATCGCCGACGTCAGCCGTGCCATTACCAGAAAATCCGCAAATTCGACCACTTATTTCCAACACCAAAACCTCGGTCAATAAACTTGCGCCCGCCGACAGTCTAGGTGCATTTGATCCGGCGTTCGGCATTAGAGTCAAGTACGTGTAAATATTGACTTCATGATTATCTTTCTTTTTTGATTTTTGAATTTCTTTATTGAATATTTATTTAAATTTTCAAACCAAACCTTTTTTATTATAGGAATCCTAAAGTGAGTTTGGAGTCGGCGAACACGTACTGCTACGATATGAAGAAGGTTAGAGCGAGTCTATTGCACAAGGGCAACATTCCCAAAGACGAGTGGGCGACTATGGCTGTGATTGTGGGCAAAAGTACGATGAGAAAGAGTGCAAAGGACAATGAATATGTAATTTGGCAAGTCTCCGACTTATCCGTGAGTGTTTATTTAATTTCAAATTATTGCTTTTTTGGGTTTATTTTATTATTATTTATTCCAATTCATTAGAAATCTTCTTATCCAATTGAATTCACTTTAGGACGCTCAAAATAATACTGTGAAGGTTTTGCTTTTTGGCGAGTGTGCACAACAACATTGGAAACTTCAAGTCGGAATGACCGTCATTATCGCGAATCCGACGTTGGCCGACTCCGATTCCGACAAACGTGAATTTTTTTAGTACATATTATGTTGGCTGTATGTAAAAAAATAATTATCGTTTAAGAAATCGCGTTAAAAGTGGCAAAAGCAGCACAAATTCTTGAAGTGGGATTTTGTCCGGATTTCGGCACGTGCAAGGTGTACATTTTGAAATATTTTACAGTTCTTAACATGCATTCAGTAATTTTCCTAATAGGACAACTTCTTTAAAGCTTTTTTAAAGAATTAGTTCAATTTTTCTTTGAAATAATTTCGATTGTTAAACACAGTAGGTGTCATAAAAAATGCAAAAATGTATGTAGTTTGCTACTGTAACTATTTAAGGGGATATAAGTATGCAATCATTCGAATAATTTTAGGCGTTAAAACAGGACGGGAACAGGTGTACATTGTTTGTAAATCTTTCAAAGTCCGACTACTGTGTCTACCATGTACAGAGCGCAGCGAAAAAATTATCGGCACGCCGGGGAACATTCGGCTCTACATCGAGTATTCCGCCAAAATCGTGGAGAATGAAAGAGCCTGTGCCCGAATCGATTTCCGGACTACAGACCGTTAATCGAAACGCTGGCAGAAGGTGTTAAATTGAATAGTTTACTTTTAAAATTCAATTATTTTTTGTTATAGATTCGTTAAGCCTGTACCACGCCATTTAAAACTTTCAAAGACACTCCCGACCACCGGAAACCTCGGCAATAAACCGGAAATTCCGGCTAATGCTACCGCGGACGAACTACTCAGGAATCGGGTAGGCTAAAATTTTTAAATACTACAAACATTTTTAATGGAAAAATGGAAATTCCAATTTTTAATTTGAAACACATATATTATTTTAGTCCGGGGTGAAACGTCGGGACACTTTTGATCCTGTGAAATCGGCCGCCTCATCTCCGATGAGCGGACCTCCACAAATCAAAAGGGCAAAGTCGATGAAGGAATTTATTAGTTCACAGAGAGATAAGGTAATTTTTGCATTATTTTAATGCATTTTTCAAATAATTACTTATTGTTTTAGCCCAATCTTGGCAGTCGGGCAAAGCTTGGATTCGTAGACTTGGCGAGTCCTGAGAAGAAAATGAAGTCAAGGACGGAAACAAACGAGCAAATTAAAATTGTATGAATTGCTTTTAAAGTACATAGATTTTTTTGGAAGAAGGAAATGTTATACGACATTGAAACTTTTATTAAATACATAATTTAAATGCGTATTTTAGCATTCTCTAAGTTTGTATTATTATTTTTTCAATAATTTAATATTATGCAGCACACATTTGTCACCTTTGATGCCATTTGTCTCAATAATCATCTCGACATTTTAAAGCACATATACGAAAAAGCATACTCTCAGAGATACTTCCAGAAAAAAATTTCGGGGGGGGGGCAAGGCCAAAAAATCTTTTTATTACTTGGAAAAAGTGAAATGCCTCCCCCCCCAAAAAAAAAGTGAAAGTATGAAGTACAATTGTACTTCATACTTTCACTTTTTTTTTTGGGGGGGGGGCATGGTCCCCCTGGCTACGCCCCTGTTCGCAATACAAAATATTTCATATTTTAAAGCACCATTAAGCACAGCGAATTCCGATATTAATGTATTTTAATACTAAGCAATAAGTCTGAAAATGTTTAGAAGCGGGCAGTTGAAATACTGAAAAAATCGCAAAGTGCCTCCTCTCAGCCTGTAAAGCGTTCAATTTGTGGAGATGTCACAAATGCCGGTATATTTTCCTACATTTTTCTTCTATTTTTTCTTATCTCCGGATAAAGTTTTAGCAAAGTTAAATGAGCCGACGACAAGCAAGTCACAGCCGGGTACTATGTCAGACGCGGAAATTCATGCGCTGTTGAACAAAAAGACGAAGTTCGATGGCGAGGCGCTAGAGGTCTGAGTTTTGGAGGGATTTTGCAGATTTTTCTCTTATCTAGTTTCACAATAAATATTGTAAACTATTTTGTCGATTTTTGTGTTTTTTAGGCATTGCAAGACCGACAGAATAAGTACTTTGCCAATCGTGAGGTCGAAGAGCGAGTGGAGACGAATGCCACCACGTTATCCGAAATCAAAAATTGCAAGGTGGTCTCCTGTCAGTCGGTAATATTTAATTTATTTAATCGCAATTTTTTCAATGGCTAAGAAATTTTGGAGCAAATAAATTTTACCGCCAGAACTTTTATTTGATGTTTTCTTGTGTTTAGTGTTCTGAAAATGGTCTTAGAGTGTAGTGCTAGTTGATTGAAGGCGCGGAAAACAGTC